>JAUUDZ010416157.1:0-14694 GCA_032361705.1 Panulirus versicolor | reverse complement strand
CATGCATGTACGTAATATTATATTATTATTATTATTGTTATTATTATTATTATTATTATTATTATTGCTACAACATGCTTAAGGAAGGTGAATCACGTTACAATTTATTTACAGTTTTCTAAGTAAAGGCTTTTCGTTTTTTTTCTTTCTTTTTTTAGCTTTTCTCTGTCCATCCAACGATCTGTCATCTTCACAGTTATTCCCAGTTTTCACTGAGGTATTCGCTACATTACTTAGCCCATAAATCCCTCATAAACATCCTCAGTCCGTGTGCAATAGATTGAAACGAAACATGGTCTTTCACACTTACAAACTTGTACTTTTTTTTTTTTTACTTCACTACGTCAAGTTGACTATATAAGTGAGACCCACGTCTTCATCGTATCACCTGCCACAAGTTCAGCGTCTCCCAAAAGACTTGAATCCATTCGCTTGTCAAATAATCTATTCACATCACATATGTTTTCTTCATCATTTTTCATTCTGATCATTCTCTCAGTGGACCAGTTGACGGGGTAATAACTCTCTTGCTTCTAACATAAATAGATAAAAACCCATGGAAGTTCTTTTACTATCGGGAGCGTCCACTTCACACTCATGACGATGACTCTTGATGTATTAGTCTCCTGGTGTTTTATACGCAGGTTTATATTATTAACTATATCATGTTAGGCAGTATTCTCTTTGAGTTCCTCATGTCCTTCTTTCTCAAACAGCAGCCAATTCTTTATTTTAGTCCTCTGGCTTCGTCTTTGGAAAATAATCGTCTGTTAAGCTTTGACACACGTTCTCTCCACGACTTCGAAAGTTTTACTATTATTTTTCTTTCTATTTCCAAGCTATGTGCATATTTTCGCTGACGATATCATCCTAAATGTTCTTGTCAAAAGCAATGTGATCTAAATCATCCCCGCTCACCCGTGTGACCTTCCGTGCAGGCGAGGAATCGAAAGTGTTCCTCCTACAGGCTGGGGTATACGACCAGCCGTCGACGGAGGTGTTCGTGAGGTACAACTTCAGCAGCGGCCCTGCGCTTTCCCCGCTCGAGGACCTCACCGTCTGCTACCGTGTCTGGATCACCAAGTACCGCAGCAGCATTAACCCGTTCGTCTCTTACGCCTACTCGGACGAGGCCGACAACGCCCTCCTCTTCTGTGAGTACCTTCTTGGTTCTACTGACCATGACGAGGAAAATGATAAAGAGTTGTAGCAACTCAGGGGAACAGTGATTTACCCAAGTCACTGTTGTTACGTGGTTACAAGACCAAAACAAACCAGCATCCAGATCATATTCTGAGCCGTTCTACATGACTCAGAATATGGAACTAAACAGCTGCAAATTATGTTCTAGCATATATTTTTATTCTATTTTGGTTGTTACTACTGAGTTTTTGACGAAACCACAAATATCAGTCTAGGTGTACTATTACTGAGACTGCAGCCTATCGCTGTTCTCGTTAAGAATAGTTTGAGGGTAGGTCAGTAAAGTACACAAAAATAGATTTCATAACAACAATTCACTTTCCTAGAATACATTTAGTTCGTAAGATTTTCTCTGCTTTAGTATTCTAAAGGACAGATATTGTGAAATCCCTGTACACAGAAATTAAAGTATCGTGCAGGATTCACATGAACACAGAATGAAAAAAAAAATGCTTGAGGAAGAACGCATGTCTGGAGGTCTTTCATGAACATAAGAACGCCATTCCTAGTGAATTCTCGCGAACAAAAGGAGTAGCCACGGAAGCTCACATTCGTGAGGAGTTTACAAAAAAAAAAAAAGATAAACATCTGGTCGGCTTCACTGGTGGTTTGGACGTAATGACGGGTTTAAACATTTTGAAACCTGTGTACACTACCTGGCTGGTGCCAAAACAAACGCATAATTTTGTTGTTTATCACATTCTACCCCAAGCACTGTAAACACTTTACAAGTATAAGTAACAACCATGCAAGCATAAACAGAACATATGTAAAAGTCATACACAGGGCATATTCATGACATGAAGTATAACCCCGCAGTTTTGTTTTGTTTTTCCATTTTTAACCTGTTTACTCGTGTCGTTAGTAAATAATTTTTTGCTCCGCTGTTCAAATATCTTGTTTTCTTGTATTTAACACTGTGGGGTATACAGGTTATTGCGTGGAAGGGCTAATCAAATAACTAAATCTCTTTTATTCGTCTTTTCACACGCAAGGTGAGTATTTACATATATCGTTAATGTCTGCATGACCAGTGATCATGGAGATGTGAAGGATCGATACAGAATATATGTATTAAAGCTGAGCCACTGGATGTAGCAATATTTTAGCCGAAATCAGTGGTGAGCTTGCCTATGTATAGTTATTCAAAAATATATATAGTTCTGTGTTGCTACGCGATGAGAGCTGGTTGGAATCATGTGATGATGTACTAGGTAGTTAACCTATTAAATACACAGTGTTGCACCCATTGTGTAACGATGATCAGAAAACGTCTACAGTATGCTGTGTGCATAGGCCGTGATGTCATAATATAACCAGCCAATAGGCGGCGCTTGGCTAATTGAGTGGGAATTTTGAGACAGGATTTTCTTTTATTCATTCTTATGTTAGGAATGCCAGAGATAGTTGCTCTAATCTCACCATAGTTGTCCCTTTATATGATATATTGACCATAATAACCACAGCAGTCAAGTGGGTTGAGAGATTGATAACTAAACGCCATCTGTTGCTGCACCTAGATTAATAGCTCAGGTCCTCCGCAGTCCAGGCCAGGGACGACCTCGCCTTCTACTACAACGACAAGAAAGAGTCGTCAGATCTCCTCCTGAAGGCGGACGACACCCTCGAGATCTGGCACCACCACTGTTTTGTCTTCACCCACCCCAACTACAGGTTGGTCCTGTCTTCACCCACTCTACCTACAGGTTGGTTCTGTCTTCACCCACCCCACCTACAGGTTGCTCCTGTCTTCTCCCACCCCAATTGCAGGTTGGTCCTGTCTTCACCCACCCCACCCAATAGAACGCCCATACCATCATATTTACTTCTCATCTCTCGCGTGCGTCTCATCTATCTCGTGCATCTTTCACTTACCTCTCAGGTAATCCCTCAAGTATCTTGTGTACCTCTCACACCCAGTATCTCTCAACTGTGTCGTTCATATCTCAGCTATCACCCATACGTCTTACATAGCCCTGAACTATAGGGTGTATCTCTGGCAGGGTGTACGTGGACGGTGTTTTGATCCAGGAAGGAGTGCTGGTGAGCCAGGCGGCCCCCATCCCCCTGAACGGAACACTCTACCTAGGCCAGGAGCAGGACACATTCGATGGCGGTCTGGACGCCCATCAGTCCTTCAGTGGCTACATCACACAGGTCCGTGGTCCCTTAGTCGTAGAAAGGTCATATGTCCTCTTCGTTGTAGGATAACAGACCAGATGTGTCTTTGGCGAGTGGACAACAGGTGAATTTTTCCTAGATAGTGGATTGATTCGTAACAACATGTATCAATGTTGTATCTCAATTGCCCATAATACAAACAGATCCCAGCCAGACACCGCACAGACCATGTTTACAGGGCAACAGACTTTCCCTCTCAAAGCTGAGGTCACAGAGACACACCTTTCAAAGTTCATCCGCCCAAACATTACGCCTCACCGGGGTGGTTTTGCGCAACTTGGAAACCGTGTATTCTGCGTTGATCGTTTGCTCTGGTGCTGTTGAATTTCTGTGCTAGCCACGAAGAAAATGTGATGGTTTTGATTAAATAAAGATAGAGATATATATATGTTCGTGTGTACGTGATTGCAACTGGATAAAAACAAAGTTCTGGGTACGAAGACAATCTTTTGAAAAGTTTTTAATGGTTGAATTTCCTAAAAGCATAAGTATATATTGACCTTCTAACTTTTTCAAATATTCCACAACGTGTAATCACTATTTTTAGGATACTGTACACATCAGATGCCTCTGTCATGCTGCCCTGTGTTTGCTTGCTCCAGTTGGTGCATGTTGTATAAGCACATATGTTACTGCGTCCCTCAAGCACGTCGTAAAAGCTGTAGTTCTCCGCGTTGGTGTGGTTCCATCGACTGTATCAGTAACATCACTACATAAGAGCTTCATGGCTCTCGCATGAACACACATTCTTCAACGTATGTTTCTTGCGTAACACATCACCGTGTTGACAAGGATGACGTATTGCTTGACTAGCACGTGAAGATTTCTGACAATGTAGACTGTACCACCAAGATGATTGGCTGACTGGAGACTCTACCAGACCGGCTGAATAAATAGCTAACTTCGTAAGCTGGTCTTCGCTCGAGATTTTTATAGAAACATTTATTTTTCTGTTTGTTCTTCTTTGCGTATCCAACATTCGCAGTTTTCACTCGAAACGTACTGAAGATGGCCTTTGATGCGAACATAACGTCACGTTAAAGGCCAGTCAGTAGTGCTAATGAGGGTTTAGCAACCATTGCCCTTGACTAAACCGTAAGAATTTAGCGAAGTCAGGGTATGGTGAAGATGAGGGTGTTGCAAAGATATGCTTGGTAGCGTCTTACTTGTAGTGCGGGGGTTGGTTACTTATTTCGGCTTTGAGGCATATCAACTTCAATGGTCATTTAGGCTGCTGTGTGTGTGTATGTGTGTGTGTGTGTGTGTGTGTGCGCGCGCGCGTGCGACCGCTGCCTCTGAAGGCTACTTTTCCCTCAGAGTAACCAGTCCCGTAGTGAGCGGGAAGATATATTGTATTCCCCACGAATATAGACTTTCCTCGTCCAATGCAGTATTTTCATTCTGACCCATATATCCCCTGTAGGTTAACATATGGGACTATGAGGTGAAACCCAGTGTTATATGGAGCATCGCCAGTTGTTTGGACAATGCCCGGGGGAACGTCCTCTCCACCGACGCCACCGCTGTCGAGGAATCCAAAGTCGGTACCCAGACGGCCCACATGGGCGCCTTCTGCAAGTCTCGGGAGAAGTTCGTGATCATACCGGTTAAAATGTTTCCCTCCGACGCCGATTCCTTCTGCAGGCTGGCAGACTCGAGGTTCTACATCCCAGCGGACGAGGAGGCCAACTCAAATCTCTATAATGCCAGTCGACAGTTCGCTGAGGCGTGTGCCGGCAAGAGCTACCGTTTTATATTTCTTGGCGCCAAGGATGACGTCGTGGAGGGGCAGTGGACGAGGATAGCTGACGGTCAGCCACTCCACTACACTGCCTGGAGCCCTGGCGAACCCAACGGCGGGAATAAGAGGAACTGCCTGGTGCTACGGAAATACGATGATCGCTGGGGCGACGTCCAGTGTGAGGACAAACTGTGCTTCTCCTGCGGGAGGTCTAACCTGGACTACCTGCAGCTGCGGGGTTTGTGTCAAGAGGAGGAACATCAGACCCGCTTTCTGCTGGACGGTTACATCAACGGGTGGCCATTTTTCCGAGGATATTACGGAATGTTGATCTACCACTCGGGAGTGTCAGAGTGGATGTTGCAGGACACTAACGGTAACGTCACCATGGCCATCCTATCCATGGTCGACCCTACCGGCTTCCCGATCGGCCGTCGGGTGTGGAGGGTCGTCAGCTCCTTCTGCGGCTACTTAGAAGAAAGTCAAGTCGTGTTGGGTCTGTCCACGTGCACGACGCAAGAGTTCATGTGCACGGACGGGTCGTGCGTGCCCCGGTCCGTGCGATGCAACCTGCGGGACGACTGCTCGGACGGCAGCGACGAGGAGAACTGCAGCATCGTTTTCTTCAGCGACAGATACCACAACCATCGTCCTCCGCCAGGAGCCACCTTCGACACCCCGCTTCAGATCGAACCGTCCGTCGACCTCATCAGGTTCTCCAAAATCGACGACATCGACCTCGCCTTCCACATAGAGATTGAGATCTCCCTCTCGTGGACAGACAGAAACCTGAGGTTCAAAAATATCAAGAACGAGGAAGGGAAGAACAAGCTGAGTGAACGGGAGGTGGAGAAGGTGTGGACGCCGGAGGTGGAGTTCTTGAACGTCAACGATGGTCAGCTGAAGCTGCTCAAGAGCGGCATGTACGTACGACAGACGGGCGAGCCTGACCCGCCCATCTTCACGGACGTCCAGATGGGTAGGTCTGTGTTTTGCTTCCGTTTTTACATCGTCCCTTCCTCTTCTCCCGTCTTCATCTTCCTCCTCTTCTCCCGTCTTCATCTTCCTCCTCTTCGTTTTCTATACTGCTTTTTACCCGTCTAGATCACCGTCGTCGTTATCCTTTTGTTGACTATTTTTTACCCCAGTAAACCTACTTGGGCATTACTACCATGGCTCTCCAGATCTCTGCCATACTTTCTAGACTCCGAAGCACGACGTTACGACCCTTGAACACGACACTACGACACGCAAGCATAACGGTACGACCCTTGGGTCCAACAGCCTGGCCTTTGCTCTAACGTCTCTGGGTCAGATCAATCGCTAGGCCATTATAGTTTAGGGTAATACCTCCATGCTAGAGGGCCATACTGTCGTGCTCAAGGACTGTACTGTCGTGCCCACGTACTGTACTGTCGTGCCCACGTACTGTACTGTCGTGCCCACGTACTGTACCGTCGTGCTTAAGAACTGTACCGTCGTGCCCATGTACTGTACCGTCGTGCTCAGTAAGCTGAGGGCTTCTGGTAGATGCAGTGTTACCACTATCGGCTGGTGCACACGCCTCGGGACCCAGTGTACAGACATGTGGACAACACACAAGAACTGTTAAGCTGAACTCAGACGATTATCCGCCCCACACATTTACTCATGAAGTCCTCACAATAATACTCTCACACCACTCACACTGACCTATATAGCACCAATGACTGTCGTCGTGACCCTAGATAACACTCACACGCCACATGAACCGATGCACCATCCACCGACCCACTCCGACACCCGTGTCTCACAGTCCCTTCTCCTGACTCTGTACCTCCTAATTCTACATCACCTGACTCACTCACACCTCCCCTCACACTAACTCATTGTGACTCATGCTGTCCTCACCACCAGACACAATCTACCAGCCGAAGAGTGGGCGTCTGGTTCAGCGGAGGCAATACTACGCCAGCTTCAGCTGTAACTTCGGCCTCTTCAAGTATCCGTTTGACACACAGACCTGCTTCATCTTCATCAAGCTCGCCTCGGCTGACACCAACGTCCTCAGCCTCAAGGTGACTCGCTCGTGGTGTTGTAAGTATAGCTGTCACCGTCCATTACGATACCATGATTACTCTGTATCATCAACGTTACCCCTACATGATAAGCTGGCCCTCCAGGCATCGCCAGCATGGCCTTGTAAACATGAGCCTAAACTCATAAGCAACACCAGATCATCCTACATATACAGTACTCGACCCAAAGCCCAAATATCCCAAGATGGTTTCCTGGTTTGCTGGTCACGTTCTACAACGCTAGTCATACTGTACCTGCTACATGTGGTTAGTACATCTGACCTGTCGATCATATTGTATCGTGTACCACCGCTGTGGTGGTCAGGTTACTGGCTGACTCTCGAGGCTGCTGGGTCGCCCTACATCTCTTCCTCAAGGAAAAGTTATACGCACACAAACACACACACACACACACACACACACGGTTCATGTATACACAGACGACGGACACTCGCAAAATCTTTGGAAATACATGTGTAGATAAGATTAAGTTTGCTGTAGCCTTGGCCACGTCCATGCCCGACCCGTAGCCTTAGCCACGTCCATGCCACTCATATTCTACTAATAGCTTGGGTCCACAATACTTGATAACTTGAGAAAGAATATTGACCAAACTTGTATCACGGATGCTACATTTACAGCTCTATACCTGAGGACTATTTAGAGATCTTGGGTCAGAGGTCAAGGACATGAGGTCAAGTTAACTAAAAAACTCCTCAATGCTTGCCAATGTGATATCTCATAATTTGATGAATGGATACAGACCAAACTCGTACCACAGATACGAAATGCAAAACTCTGTACCTTTCAAATTTTGGATGTGGAGGATCCGTTGCCGGGGGGTCACAAGACGACATTCAGTAAGGAGGGGACACGAGTGTTTTGCAAACAGGTTTTCCTTCCTGTTAACATGTGTTTGTGTTTCAGAACGCATCGGTCGTGCACCGAGGCAACTCTCAGCTCCCCAAGTACAGCCTGCAGAACATCAAGATCTTCATCAAGAGTCGGTCAGGGTACGGCGTCCTGGAGGTACGTGAACTACATATACGGATAAGTGTTTCCTTTCCGTAAAAGTGTTCCTTCACTTGTATTTCATATTCTCGATTATTCGAGCGTAATTTTTCATCACACCGCGACCAGCTGCTCGCTTCCCGCGTACATCCTGTGGATGGTGTGTCATATCAGACGTGACGGGAGAAGACGATGAATACATTGACGGTTTGGCGTCGGTCGCATTACTCTGGATGATAAGATCAAACCAAATGATACGAGTGAAGTTAAGCCAGTCCTCTCAGAGCCTGAGCTGCAGAAAATGTATTACTCACGGACGAAATACGGAGACTGGAAATTGGGATGCCATGGCCTCATCCACACTACCATCCCCCACCCCACCCCACCCCCACACAGCACATCTACCCTCTCCTCCCTCATTATCCTGGTCCACCTCACCCCCACCTTCCTCTCCCCCCTCCTCAAATCTATGTTCCTACACCCGTGCTGAGCCCACTGCCCCCTCCATCCCCTCCTCCACCTGAACCCACCAGTCCTATCCTTCCACCAAGGACGGAAGACCTAGGCCCCTTCCTGGCCCCAGATCCTACACCTCCTCGGCTGATTTCACACCACAGTCCCCTCTACACCCGGACAGCCATTTCCCTCCCGCTTCCTCACGTTTAATTGGCCCATGAAAATTTCACAACCATGATTATGCACGACCAATATTTTGCATAATTTTATGTAGTTGTGACTTCAAAGGGATACTATAGCCAGTTTGCTTGTTGACATGTGCTGCATGTGAAATACCATGTTGGTTAGATGGTGTACGTGAACCACCATGATGGCTGTTATGTGGTGCATAAGAACCACCTTGATGGTAGTTATGAGAACTACCATTATGGTTGTTAACTTCTTGAGCCCGAAGGTACAGTACAACCCTCTAGGTTTGATGTTCTGACCTTGACCTGACCCTTATTATGAATCAGGTCGAAGGTCACTCCAGCACACACGAGGGTCGTGCCTTCATGCTCGAAGGTCGTCTCATCGAGACTAAGAAATGGACTTAAGTACCGGGGTCACTGTGTTACTCATGACGTATAAAAATACACCACAACAAACCCTGATTAGCGTGACACACACACACACACACACACACACACCACGTCAGGCATGGAAGACATGCAATACTTCATGTCATGCAAGGATTACATTTTCGCAAATGACTGCAGACAAACTCCTCCACACATCGATTATATTCTACTACATTGATGGACGTCCTTTTACGCGTCACTCATCGCTTCTTTTCCTATATAACTCGCTGAAATGATGCATTTCCCGGGGAAAATTAACGAGAAAGAACTTGTGTCGGTATAAGAACGTTGCATTAAGTCCTGACTTGCATATAAGTGACGAGATACACAAAGGTGGACGTTTGTAGGTGTCGTTAGGTGTGTTGAAGGACAGGTGTTAAGGAGGGGAGGGGGAGGGTTAAGGTAGACGTAACAGCATTTTGTGGTGCAGGTGTAACAGCAGTGTACGTGTTGCAGGTGGAGTTCCAGCTAGAGCGACGGTGGAGTCTCCTAATGCTAACCATCTTCATGCCTACCTTCCTCCTCCTTGGCATCGGCTACGGCACCCTCTACATCAAGCTGGTCGCCTTCCAGGTGAGCTACTCACTCACACCTGGCACTAGGAGAGGGCCAGGTGACACACACACACACACACACACACACACACACACACACACACATGTTCGAGATAGAAACAGAGCAAGTGGGAGATAAAGATGTACCAAAGTGAATAAGCGAGAAGCTGTAATTTGAAGGGAAGCGAATGAGTGAGTGACGAATCAACTTGTAGCCTATATGATGAATACAGAACAGAGTGAGAGTACGGTCCCAGGAAAAAAAGGCGGCTAGTAATCAACGGGAGACAGAAAATTTAATTTCCGTAACCCTTGCGTATGTTGTGTGCGTGTGGAGCTTTGGTTAGAGTACTACTACAAATAGTTTCCGAGGAAAATAAAATCACCTCGAGAAAGCTCAAGTACAGCCCTTACGATTCCAATTTCTGAAATGCCAGTGAGCCATTTCCACAAGTGGTTTTCATCATATACCATTTTCTAACAGAATTTGTTTATAGTGATACTGAGAGGCTAATAACCAAACTATCTTTATCTTTGACTGATACTATGTGAAAGATTAACTTCAAAGGAAGTAGAACGTTATTTCCTCTGTAAAATTACCTCACCTTAATGCTGGACCCTTTCTTATCGGCTCTATGTCTGTCTTTACGTAAAATGATTAGAGCTTTCTCAAAGAAAGTGAGGATATAGTAATTAGAAATAAAAGATGGAATAGAGATATGAATGTTAATCTCTGAATGGTGATGTAAGCATTAGGATAGAATGTTACACCACTTCATAGTGTGCAGGGTGTAGGAGAATTTTCCAGGACATTAAACCTACTAATCCAACGTTTGGACAGGTGTTGTCCTTCCCTACTGATCTTTATATGTTTAACAACTCGGGTGGGTAATGGCTCGAGCCCCCAAGTTCAGACTTGGTGATACATTATTCAATGACGTGATTGATTCTCCTTGGGTAGGTGCGAGCCATTATGACCCTCACGACGCTGCTGGTGCTGTACACACTCTTCAACCAGGTGTCTAGCGCCCTCCCCAACACAGCCTACATCAAGATGATCGACCAGTGGTTCTTCTTCTGCATTTTCCTTATCTTCAGCATCATCGTCATCCACATCACGGTAGAGAACCTGGATAAGGACGGGGATGCACACAAAACCAGGACGGTGAAGGTGTCGCCCATGGATGGTCGGAAAGTCCCTCTCAAGCCTAGCCTCTTCACCTTCACGTGAGTATTCTAATGTTTACGTATGTCGTGTGATATCAATATTCCTGTTCCCCTCTGGCCATAACTGAACAGTTTACGATAATTAGTGCACAATAAACTACTTGTGATAGAGATGATCATATCTTTATATCAAACTGGAACTGTTGAATTGTCTCCATCATTCACTATTTTTTGCAATCATAAGCACTTCATATTAGACCTCTGAACACGTAAAGTCTGATTCCAGTTTCAGAGCGTCAAGAGATGAGATGTTCTTTGACACTGCAGACTTATCAGTGACGGTTGTTATCACCCTTTGACGAAGGTTCCTCCTCCCGCAGGGTGTCAGCAGAGAGGGTGCTCTTCGTGTGCCGCCGCCTCGTGTACCCGCTCATCATCCTCATCTTCTGTCTGATCTTCTGGATCGTCATCCTCTCCGTCTCGTAACTCATCCACCCCCGTACATCACCTCTCCCTCTGGTTCACCTGGTCTACGAATTCACCAGCCTGACCCATTACCCAGCCATCTACTTTGTTAGGCTTTCGAACTCCTTATTACTTTACCTGGCCCATTCTCACGCCTTACGTACTACTCCTCTGGGTTTCTATCTTGCCTGCTTCACCTGAACAGAGAGTGTCAAGCATACTTGATCCATTGATACCCAGCCTCACATGGCCAGTGTTTACTGCCCACTAGGCCAGTGTGTACCAGTTAGGCGAGTGCAGTTTGTGTCAAACTCAAAAATATATCGTATGAGAAAGACTTGCCCATGCATATATCATTATGAATATATCTTGGTACAGCAAAAAAACTAAATGATTCTATTTTATAGACTTTCAAAGTAATATATATATTGTACTGACATTACATGTTAAACCAATGAAATGTAATTCTATATCACACAAGAGTGGAATGTATATTAGTAAAAGTCTAACTACAGGCTTAGTCATTCTTGACGGGGTTCATAAATGTTGTAATATATATACAGGTACCGAACCATTTATCCGGAAAGCTTGGAACCCGAGGCGACCCGGATTTCAGGGTTTTCCGGTTTTTTGTAACGACCTAATACACAATGAAAAATAAAGAACGAAATTGTATTGAGATACAAATTAATAACCTAAAGCAGGGTCTGTTTGTTATACGAAGCCCGCCACATTCAAAACTAGCCAGTTTGAAAAGTATCCGGAGTTCTGGAACTTCCTGTTTCCACATTCAGTATATTTCACTCTTCCACCTCCCTTTCATAATATAAACAAGTGTTCATGATTGTCTGTCTTCAGTAGCCACGGCGAAGAAGGTGCCAGAAGCAGTAGGGTTAATTCTCATACAGTGATTCGCCCATTTCCTCAGCAGAATAGAGGCAAAACTTACTAGGAAATAATTTCATTAGTAATATCGGCAGAGTATGAGGCACAGAGAGGACAAATGGTGGGTCGAGTACTTTGAACCACTGAACAGTGCTATCAACAGTTCAGGTTGTGGTGACCAAGGAAGGAGTGGTGACCGTGTAGTGGTCAGGGAGGCAGTATTGGTGGTGAGGAGGGCGTGATAGACGGAGAGGGAAGGCGTGGTGATGGTAAGGGAGGATGTGGTAGCTATCCATAGAAGTAGCTAAGTAGAGAGGTGCGGAAGTCGCTAATTACACTACAAAGGTATTTCTTTACATTTCTTATTTTGGGTCATGTCTTTATTGTTCTACTGACGTTTTCTGGACGATGAATTAACTCCGACCGTGGGCCTCTACAGATATCTATGAATTATAGTTGTGTTTAAGTCTAATAACAGGTTATTTAGTGTGTTATCATTCTTGCCATCTCTATCATTTCAATTTTTTCGACGTGAATTATGCGCAATCTTGACTGAAGGAACACGAGTTGAATTTATAAAACTCCAGGTTTGTAGATGGTGACGCCGTATTCTTTACATTCGCCTCATATGATGGCAGATGGGAACTCTTAGGTTACGTAAAGTAAGATTGGATGAATTTGGTTATCTATATTTCTGTAAACTTCATGACCCTCCCCACTTTTCTCGGAGGGAGGGGTGAGTTTTAAGATTGCATGATGGAACACTGACTGATCTTGAAATCCATTCTACAGTAAGATAAAGTGACGCGTGGAAACGATAAAAGTAATTGAATTAACATAACAGCAGTAATGGCTAAGAATCTTCAAAAGCGTGATAAAAACTGGAGCTCTTATTCTGTCGCATAATCAGCCAAAGCATGCAACTTTGATAAATTTTCGAACCGAAATTTCGCACCTGGTTCGATAATCCTCTCAGTTTTCAATATTGAGAAGGGTAGACCTCTGGAAATGTACTCCAGCATTACAAACCTGACCTACCCAAAATTATCCATATCCCAAGGGAGGCTCTAGGAGTCTGGGGTCCTAGACAAGACTAGCCTTAGAGTGGATATCCAAAAATCATTCTGCTGTCAACATAGAAAAGAAAAAGAACGAGGGTAATAGATGTACGAACGTGCAACCGTGTCCGTCAATGATTCTTTCACCCTTTTCAAATCATCTGTATACGTAGCAGTAACTGATATAACTTGTAGAATTTAAGATCTATTTGTTACTTGTGATTTTTCAAAATGACAGTATTGTTGCACACACCATTCGTCGGCCTGCGGGTTATGCGCACAAGTGTGGTACAGAAGGGTTTAGCCTCTCGATGTTGCAGACAGTTTATAGTTAATAATATTCCCTGATGTAAACTGCTTTTATTGGAAAAAATTCGTGAGTGACTTTCCTACAGAACTACGAATGTCCATTTGTCATTTTGATAAAGTTCATTGTTCATAGATAGTAGTGTGTGACTCAAACTGTTCAATTTGGCATCCAAACATATATTTTACCAGGTGCAAGGTAAGAAGTAATGTAACAATTGGTGTCTGAAGTGTGGAAGCTGTCTGTCAGTAGCATTCACTTCAGCTTCGAAGATTATGGCAACCACTGTGAGAATATAATGCATGAAAATCAAATGAAATACAAAGAACTAAACAAGTTTTAGAAAAGTAATTAAAGGATATTTTGGAGTTGCTACAACTGGGAAATAAGATATGAAATATAGAAAAATCTGGGATCGTCATCATTAACTTGTGATATTTACGTTCTAATTCTAATATATAGGTGAAGTTCTCCAAGTAGATTAGATAATCCCATTCAAGCACACGTGTGAAAAGCATTCTTTAATTAGTATTGTTCTCCCTAAATGTTTTACATTTTCTGCAATAGTAACATCACCATTTTCTATGATTATTTGTATTTAAGTCGCCCACGTATAGATGGTGCTGTTCACATGGCCTTCCATCATACGCATAATAATGGCTGTGCGCATCAGTTCCTCTCCTTCTCCAAGATCTCTAGTGAGCATGTGATGTTATAATATGTAAACAAACACCACGTAAGGTTTACCTGGAACAGAAAGGTTAGTAGTCCAAACATTTGGATTATTAATTGCTCTCCTTTTTTTTTTTAAAGATTAAGGAACTTAGTGTAAGCGTTGTAATTGGTTTCAGTTATAAGACTCGGATATGTTAAACTATGTTAACAAATTGAGATGACAGACTGTAGATATGATGCACAGCTCTGGTAAACTCTTGCTTTTAGAGCGAATCCGTTAACATTACTGTGAATGAATGATTTCATTAGTCTCC
>JAUUDZ010416146.1:0-14695 GCA_032361705.1 Panulirus versicolor | reverse complement strand
AAATACTTTTACAGTGTGAGAATAATGGGTGAATAAGATGAACTTAGTTACGATCAGACAATATACAACGGGAAGAGTAACAGTGGAAAGAAAGTATATAGTGGTGCTGGTGATCATCTAATACTTATAAGAACTTTTACATAAGTAAACAAGTACGCAATGATTACAATAAAGGATGATACATGAGACACTGAAACATGCACTTCTCAGTGATGGAAATGAAGTAATAATGGGGGACTGAAATTGTGAAGAGACGGACTGGGGAATCTCGATTCTCATGGAGAAATATAGTCAGGGAAAAACAACTTTGTAGAATGTATAAAAGAAGGCACTGATACACTGTAATTGCTAGATTTTACTTTCCCACATAGGAACGCGGATATTGAGAACATTCTACATAATATGCCAACTGGAAAAAGTCATCATGAAACGCTACAGTTTGATTTTGTGGTAAATGTAGATATAAAAGAGCAATGATGACACGAGACTCACAGAGGAGATAAAACTGTGGAAACTACACAGTGCTTAGCAGTTTTTGTGGTGGCATCAACTGGGACATGAAAGTCAGCAGCCAGGACCAAGGTAATGTGGTAAAAAGTTCTGTGAAAATTGAAATGGATTAGTAGGAGCTTCAAGCACAGGGGGAAAAGTGAAAAGGGGGGGGGGGGGAGGGAGGGAGTTATCAAAAAAAGAAAAGATGTCAAAAAGCGAAGTTAGAGAAGACATTTCACTCAGCTAGTTTTCATAAATGATTATAGAGCAAGGAACGAGTGAAGCAGAATAAAACAGGAGGAACAGAAAACTATTGAAAAGGATATTTTTGATATGGCAAGAAATACAACAAACAATTACCCCTTTCAAGAGTAAATTGGCAGTTAAAAGCAGTTAACCTGGCTACGGGATTCTGAGGGAAGAATTGTGGAGAATGATGTCAGGATATGCAAGGAGCTGAATGACAAGTTCAACAATTTTTCACAATGTTTGTATCTCTGTAGTTCCAATTCAGGTGAGATGGAATGGGGAGGTTTAGGAAACACAGCATTGTTCTTACACACAGTACAAATGAGTCTTGAGTCATACGAGGCTCATGGTCTCTGGGGAAATTTCCTCTTACATGCAGAAGATGTGTGCGAGTACACTTCCAAATATGATATGTTGTTAAGATGTGGCCGGAGAAAGGTTGAATTTCAGTGGAATGGAAGATGGCAAAAGTCATACATCTGTCTATAAGAAAGAGACCGGTGTAACGGGCCAGAATAACTCACGCCAGTTTATACCTGGGTATAAACTAGCTTAAGCAATTTCAAACCAGTGATATATACTGGCTGAAGCTGGATACCATCCCGGGGATTAATACTGTCTAGGTTCCTTTACACCGCCCCTTTCTCCTAGGCCATGGTGGCAAAGAAATTATAAGAGAATAAAGCCAATTTCTGATCACTTTATTGGCATTACTTGATCAGTACATTGATACCTGGCGTTTACCTAACGTTATCTTCATAGCTCGGGCTGAGTCGTAACTGCTGAGTTAGATCGCTGGTCAATCAAGGTGCTGAAAGCCGCAGCATGCGGGCCCACGTTACCAAGTCTGGTACACTTTGGAAACGCTTATCCAAGGACCTTCTTAAACTTCTACACTTTCATTCTGATAGTCTTTTGCCCCAAACGTTCAAGGTGTTTCCTCTTTTGTTTATAATTTTCTTAATTCCAGTGGTAATACTTTACAGGGTCTTCTATATAGGCCTGTCATGCCAACAGGGAATTATCTTTTGATCGTAGATTGAGAACCATACCTTATAGATTTTCTAAGTGTTTTTCTGTGATGCTTGTGTTGCTGTTGCGCTATTCGTGATGTGTTTAGTTAAAAAGTTGTATTACTATCTTCCAATTTTACCGGTCATTCCCACCTTATGCACTTTGTGTACCATGGCATTATGGCCACATTTAAAGGAAGGATTCTGCAAAGTCTGTCTGTGCTACAACAACACTTAATAGTTTTCCGGTAGATCTACAATTCTATTTAGAGGTCATGCATCTGGAAGAGGGAAAGTCTTTCCGCCCTGGAACTACGTTTTCTTCTGTGCTATTTAAAGCATTTTTTCTGTAAAGTTATTTAGTTTACATCTGAAGACTTTCTCAAAAGATTTGGTGACGTGCAATGTCAATACCACTTTACTTCCTTCTTTGTAGAGTGGGGCAATTTGGGTCAGTTTCCAACACTCGGGGGTGATCCCAGAAACCATACTTTTCGTTCAGTTGATGTCCAGTGCTTGTGCAAGCGGTGTTTTGCGTTTCTTTATAAAGGCAAATTTCCAGGAGTTGGAGTTTGGATCTTGAGGCAAAGTGCATCGGCAAGTTCTCAATGGCTTTCTCGAAGTCCTTTGCCGGGATGGTGAACTCTGCTGTTTGTAACGCAAGGTAAGGCAATCGCTGTTTAGAAAGACTTCAGTTAGGTTGTTTCTCATTAAGGGTGATTTCTGGTTCGATGATCACCGATTTATGTATTTTTGATATCTCACTCATCTCCTGGAAATCATTCATCCGTGCACATACCCTCTTCTGTTCTCGCGGGCCAACGGAAGTGCATTTTGCGTTTTGCATATGAATAAAAGTATTTTTCTTTCGATTCCACTGTTGATTCTTTCATCTTTTTTATTAGTTTCATTTTTCTTTCCGAGTTTGTGTTCTCTTTTCGCTTGACAAGTTTTCTTTGTCGGGTGAGGTGTGGCTTTCCTAGATGGTCTGCAAAACGTTTTCACCTCCTATATAGGAAGAATCTTGCTCGTTCTGGTCTAGGCCTTTTACACCTTCTCCTCACTGGTATTTGTGTATTTCATGCTTGGTGTGCTTTCATTGTGATAAGTTTAACACGTTTCCCCAGAGTTTTGACGCTGAGAGGGGTTTCCCATTGTGTTGTGTATTACTCATTGATTACAACATCCGCCCATTTCATCTGCTCTTGACAGTGAACTTGCTGAACTTTCATCCATGGTGGTGTGAGTTTTGCCTTTAAACTTCAATGCATTAATGATCAGAGTACAGTGTGCTTCAGGTATTGATGCCTCATATATAAGGACTATGTAATTTGTGAAGAGTAGATTTGATGTGTTAATTCTTCTGTTGGTTGATCTGTCTGCTGATTAAGAGAGAAGTTTTCATCCTGTCGGAACTGTTCCCTTTTCTGCGCTGTTCACTTGAGCTGCTTGCGACGGGATTTTCTGCTAAGATATTGTTTTATGCCTGTTTACATATAATGTTGTAAAAAATGCATTTTTTTGCATCAGTAACGTTTACACCAACGGCAAAATATCTTAGAAAATATATATTTTCTCAAAATACCCCACTCAAAGCTTTTAGAAAACATTTATATAGGATTACTCACTTCTAAATGCTAAACAAATGTTAACTGTTGAACCACTGGCATGGTATCAGTCTAAGTCAAATGCTCTTTTTCAATCACGTTCAAAATTACCACAGGTTATCTCATCTAACATAGACCACACGGTTCTAAATTAATCTGCGCTATAATCAAGGTAGTTAATATATGTTTGTGACATATGCTTATTGGACAAGAATCACAATATTCTGAAATATTCTGTGATGTGCTGTAAGTTAAACGGGATTGGGTAAGTAGTCCACTCCATTGTTTTACCCTGACTGAAGCTTGTGATGATGCCAGGCCTTGTAAAGAAAGCGGGGGCAGTTAGCTCAGCATCTGTAATCCAATTTGCACACTTATCAGTAGTACTGAATTCCACCAGTCATTGACTGACTGACTGACTGACTGAAGTAATTGGTAAGTTTGTCCGTAATACTTGTATTCCATCACTGGTCAACACCATCATGGACTGAGTGATGATCATGGACTGAGTGATGATACTCCTCAGACACTGTCGCTGTGAAACTAACACCATGGAAATGCCAGCACCTCGGACCTTGTGCATTTGTTTGGGTCCATGCGATCTCCAACCACAGGCGGGTGTATCCTAGCCTGGAGGGGGAGGGGAGGGCAAACATACTGGGTTTAGGCTGGTGTCTGGTTTAGGCCAGTTTATACGTGGGTTTTAGAATGGTCGTGGTGTATAGTTTGACCTGTTACTCAGGGAGGATGTGTTGAGCTGCAGACATACTAGTCTGCCTGACAAGCGTGGTACGTAAAGTACTGGAAAAGGCAATCAGAAATGAAATGGATGACTTCTTGCAGAAAAGAAGCGACGTGAGAGACAGTGGTTTCAGGGAAAGGTTATGAGTAACGAGCCTTAGATTTCTATGAGAAGGTGAGTTCTGTTTCAAAAAAAAAAAAAGGTTGGGTAGATTATTTGTGTCTGGACTTCCAGAGAACATGTGACGCTACACCACATAGGATGGTAAAGGAGTTGGGTTTACAGGCAGGATATAGGGGATGGTTTCTTCGTTGAACAGATTATGTGAGTCGATGGAGACAAAGGGCGCATGACAGAGGAGCCTTCCCTTCGCTACACCACATAAGATGGTAAAGGAGTTGGGTTTACAGGCAGGATATAGGGGATGGCTTCTTCGCTGAACAGATTATGTGAGTCGATGGAGACAAAGGGCGCATGACAAAGGAGCCTTCCCTGAAATGGGTTTAGGGTACTGGTAGTGTGCCATAGGGTTCAGTTCTGGGATCACTGTCCTTTTTGATTATATGAAGAGCTTGCTAGAAGGACTGAACTCCCAACAAAATATGTTTGCGGACGATGCCAAGGCCATTAGGGTAACAAAAAAGCGAGGAGAATTGCACCAAGTTACAGGGGAACATAGGCAAATTCCAAAGGTAGTCTGATACGCGGTTGATGAAATTTAATCTAAGTAATTGTAGAGTAATGTGGACGGGACACAGCGCAAGAAGGCCTCGAAATGAATATCATTCAGCGAGAGATAAGCTGCAGGAAGCTGAATGTAAGAGAGACCTGAGAGTCGCTTTTGTCCATAAACTATCACTAAATGTTCTGCTTTTGTGAAGGAAGCACACTGTCTGCTGACAAATTTTATGATTGCATTCAAATGCAGATAAGTAAATATTCGGCAGGCTAATTCACATGCTACATTAAGCCAAAACTAAAAGTACGACTTTGTTCATCGCACTTAACGGTTTAGATATGAATATTATGTAGCAGGAAATAAGTAGCAGGAATCATTGTGTGAGAGCGACCTTGGTAGTTTACAGTCGTCCAAAAACTTGTCGTTAGAGTCCCACATCAAGAGAATGGTGGAGACAAACTGTCTGCTGTTAGATGATTAAATAACAGCAGCAGACCATTGGGTCCTAAAAACGCTGTTTGTGATAGTGGAAGAGAATAGAAATTCACAGATTAATGTGAAAGGAGTGAAAAGACAGGTTCTTTTTTTTTTATTAAAGGAAAACTTGTAAACTTATCCTAAAACGATGGAGGTGCAAATAATGTCAATCGTGAATTTGAAGCGAAAGTTCTATTGGGTATGCTCAAACGTATGTATAGTACTGCCTTCAACTACTCTAAATCGGTAAATCATTCCATATTTTATCAATATTGTTGGAGAAGAAGTACTGCACCTCATTCCAGGTAAAACGTTTGCCCAGGAGTGATGTCGGACGAATCAATGCTTAAGTAGCTCGTTAGATCGTTACTACGAGTGATATCAAACGGATTTACGCTTACCTAGCTAGTTAGATCGAGTTTACCGAAGCCTTTAATGATACTGAAGTGACATCTCAGAGACGGAAACGGCAAGACAGAACAGAACACCTAACAGGTTACCGTAACTCGCCGCTCCCGGACGCAGCAGTGGTAATTACGCCACTAGTTTGTCTGTGTTTACATCGGCTGAGGGTCGGCCAATATATCTGTATATTCGAATCAAAATCCATCAATCACATCGTGTAATCTTGACAACACAATTGCTAATAGTGATAAGTTTCACATACTTAACCTTGTAGTTACAAGAGAAATAGATTGTCTTACTCGCCACATGATATACAACGAAATTGCAGATACGATTGTCAAACTGATTGTTATGATTCTCTCCAAGGCAGCCACGTCCAAGTGTGAGGACGTTGGACCAGTTCTTCCCTGGCCGTGCTAGAGGCAAGAGGGAGTGAAGGACACGCAGAGATTGTGTGATTATTTAATGACGCACTTTTACTGAAGATCTAATGAAAGACAAGGCTGACTCGCTTGTTACCACGTTACTGGTTCGGATCACCGACAGTGCGTTGGTCTGTGTTTCTCCAGGAGTTTTGATACGTTGAAACTTCAGTGTGTCGTTATGTTACGCGAAAGTAATTGTGCGATTTATTTTATACCAAAGCGTAAAGGTTACTTTGGCGACTTAATAGAAAATTCAGAAACGCTTCCAATGACCGACGGTGTATTTCTGGTACGTAAAATAAAGTGATCAGTTTACTTTGTTGAACTTACTTGACTGGGACAAGGTCAGTTTTGAGTTTGTGTCAGTAATTGATAAAAAAACATAGTGAAATCATTTGTGATATATCGTGACTGGTGATCAGTATATGGAAAAATATAATTAGCGACTATAGTGATTAGAAAAACTTGTGATGAAGCATTGTTACTGATGGCTTTCACAGCTCCTACACCTGTCGGCCGGCGCGGGGAAGGTAAGTAACATAACTACTATTTATCATCCTGCTTTGCCATGATGCTATAGCAATTAGGTATATTGATAAGGAAATACTCAACCACCTACTCCCATCCTACATTCGGCCAAAACTAAGATATGTTTCTCAAGTTTGGTCACCACACCCAGAGAAGCCAAAGAACTATCAGAGAAGGTTCAGAGGAGGGCAACAAAGCTGGTACAAAATTAGGGGAGGTCAGTTAAAGGGATGTTAGAGTGATTAGCTTTGTCGAAATTTCAAGAGAGAAAAGTAAGGGTCACCTATCAGTTTGCAAACCAGCTCGATGACATACACAGCAAACATTTCTTCGAAATATGCAGCGTCAGAAGAACATAGTTCGATAAAATCATGTACATAAAAATACTTGATAAAAAAGAAGTACAGGAGTAATCTGGTATAGTAAGTTAAGTAGATGAAAGAATGACGTGAGTGAGGAACTCGTGAAATGTGAACAGCATACACAAGTTAAAAATTGCATAATATTAAATCCAAGTGATAAGGTAATATGAGTGTAAAACTCGTGCTCGTACAGTAAAAGATAAGTTATTACAGATATGTAATTACACACACACACACACACACACACACACATGTTCACGGAACAATCAAACATTCACGGTAACATATACAAACACACATCCTTATGCATACAACGCAAACTACGCCGTCGTGATAAAGGGTTTGCTATGTTACAGAATTTATGAATCATATGTTCAATCTTTTTCAACACTCATAAGAAGCGCCATGATATTCAGATATTCTAGAATACTGACTGTGAATAAGTCTTTTCTCTCCTGAAAAAAAAGATATGTCACGCTGCAAGAAGTGGAAGAAGAGGTTATTCTGAGAGTATCTTTATTACGTACAAAATAAAAGATTTATTTTTTTCGTAGCTTCTCTCTTTCTATCTTTTTTTTTAAAGTGACTAGCCAAAGTTAGACCATGAAACCCAGGGCATTAATGTAATGAAAATAAACATACATGAACACTTTTGAAGACCTCATGACACGTAGAAATCATCGAAGTTTATGAAATGACGACCTGATCAAAGGTTAGACCCTTCTCTCTCTCTCTCTCTCTCTCTCTCTCTCTCTCTCTCTCTCTCTTTCTGCACTTGGCTGGCTGTCGAGCAGTTGGAGGGCCTGATGCTCATATTCAGTCTGGTTCAGGTTCTACTGAAAACTTTATGGAGCTATAACTCCTGTTTATTATCTTACCTGCAGGATGTTACCTCGGTCTCCTTATCTTCTTGATAACGAAATTTCGAGAAAAACAAGTAAGAAGAAGAAGAAGAAGAAGAAGAAGAAGAGAAAAAAAAAATAATGCAATCGACTGGGGATGGCAAAACGTGAGGTCGCAGTGTTCAGAGAGTTTACGGTCTTCTTATCGGCTCCATAACTTTCGCCAATGGCGTTTAATCCCTTATCGCTCTGTCGTCTGTTTCAGGGGAGGCTGCTGCGTCGTGGCCATTTAATATTTTCTTATTACACTCACCGTTATCCAGTTTCGTGCATTTAGAAACGTTCCTGCCTGAGTGTTGTTTGTCAACCCGGGTCTCTCCCTTCCCCCCCACCCTCCTCCTCTCATGTACCACCCTAACACCTGAGTGGCGGGGACATGTCTCCTGAGGGAGGTGGCCTCATGCCCACTTCGCTGGAGACGACTGTGTTCAAGACGTCATGATAACGTTGGTGAAGCGACAGATAATCTATTGATAATACGATAAAAGAAATTCCTACATGAACTGATGTAAACTAAGAACAAAGAGAGACGGTAGAATGTATATGAATATATTTTTTTTTCAAATCAATATAGAAAAAATGAAAATGAATATTCATTTGTGAAATACATATGTAAAGTGATTCCTAGAAAGAAAGAATATTGGTGATTTGTATCTTAGGACTTACGGCGTTGGTGGGGTGACTTATGGTCACTGTGTTTAAACTTTTCCGGGTAAAACAAAATAATGAGAAAATTATCCAGCTCATTTCGTACGATAATGTCTGATTTATTTTCCTCCATTTTTTTTTTCAGACAAGTGATAAACTATGTTTTCATATAGCTAAAGAGATAAGCCTGTAGATACAACCTTTTTTGGATTTAATCCACACTTACCATTTGACAAAACGAGTGCTGTCACCTCATAATAGAGGTATATTTACTTTAAACAGGTTATTTGTATTCATTTGGAGTACTTGTGATATTTCCTCGAGAGCTGTGCAACACAAACATACAACATACAACTTACACTTGAACGTGACTCTTCACATCAAAAACACATTAACCTTCGCATCACCGGCGTCTAGTTAAGGATTACCTGGAGCTCTGGAGTGTGTTTGAACCGTCGAACTTAGTAATGCTCGCTGTTTTCCAAATTAGAAATCGAATTTCGTGGAAAAGCTACGTAGATTACTTCTTGTTATAAGACCGTAAACGATGTATGGGTCAACAGCATTCCAGTGTCAGGAATCATTATCGTTGCCATCATGCGATTCTTCCCTTTTGCTCAATAATCTTATATATAGCCAAACGGACGGTGTCATGTTGGATATCCTACTTGGCTCAACATTAGCTAACGCATTTTTACAATGAAATTACGTGGCTGGAGGAGTGTTCATTATATTCCATAGCTTTGTTTTACAGACGATATGTAGACGATATATTTCTGGTTTTCATGTTTGTGGACGATATTCCTATATTCATAAATTGCTTGAACTCAGAACATAATATACTGAATCGACTTCAGAAGTGGAAAAAATTGATACCCTCCCATTACTTGATATTAAGGTGGGTAGCTGTGGCAGTGCCTTCACAGCATCAGTGTATAGTATACCAGTATTTACTGATCTTTGTAAGAAATTGCTTCATTTATCACGAATATAAACGTATATCGATAGTCACCCTGACCACACAAGCATTTCATATACATTCTGATGATTTTTGATTCCACACTGAAGTACAATCATTAATTTTTTTCTTTTTACATTAGAATGATTTTCCTTTAAACTTTATCAACGTTGAGAGAAAACTAAACATTATTATGTCCTTCAGTAAAACCATCAACTGTACCTAAAGATATAGTATGTTATCCAGTCTTGTTCACTGGGAAAGGCGGTTATGCACTTAGTAAGAAACAAGACTGCTTCATTACGTGGGTGGTATCGACAGGTTAACATTAAAGTAGTTTCTATAATATGAAATGTTAAGGGTGTTATTCCTGCGAAGTAGCAATCGACAATTGTCTACCAGTGTAAGTGCAAGTGCAATGGTAGGACGAAGCAATACCTCAGGACGCGCATCCATGAACACACTGGGCGATCAGTGAGAACGAACTGCCTAATTACCCAACCGTCCATCACGCTCGCAACGATGCTGGCTGTCCCGTCATTGGTACAGTCGTTGGGCTGACCGCTTGCTGCTCTCGGTAGTCTGGGTTCGATCCTTGGGTGTGCAATGGAAACATTGTTTAGACTGATTTACACTTTGATATTACATACTCTGATATATAAACACAGCCGAGACGCTCGTGAGTCGATCTGCAGCGTCCTCGGGATCAGTGGGAGGCTTGTGAGTGGCCGGAGCCTTGCAATTGTAGACAGCAGTTCCAGAAAGCAAGTTTTATCCCATCGGAGGTTCAGCGGTATGCTGACCACTTACTGTTCTCGGTAGCCTGGGTTCGACACTTCGGCGTGCAATAGTAGAATTGTTTACATTATATATGTAAGGGGTGAAAAAAAGAGAGAGAATAAGCGATAACTGTAATAGTGTTAGTATAAATCAATAGATACGACCGGAGAGATCAATAGAGATAGGAACACTGGCAAATGGACTTTAGCCAATCTAACCCTCAAAACAATTGCACTACGGGGACCCAGAGTTGAGGCTTATTAACCCCTTGATAATGACGCTAATGACCAGATTATTCTGAGAACTGGTAGGCCTGATTATCACTCCCCTTGTGTAGGTTAGGGAAAGGCTTCAGACATTCTTTTAGGACATTTAATGTCTAAATACTGTAATAGTCACCTTCAGCATACTGAATCACTCTTGCGGAGAGACTAGTGACGTGACATACTAAAAAAGATGCCAGTAGGAACAAGTGAGGTTAGTCATTCAGCGTAAAAGTGAACGGAGAGGAGTAGATCAGGGTGGGTTAGCCCTTCAAGTTAGAGCAAACATGCCACACAACGTGATGATGATATGCTTAAATCTACACATTTACAGACCTCTGGTGTTTAAGACAGGTCGCATCACGGCGTATCATTTCGTTCTATGCCTTCGTCTCAAATCATGCCTGGTTAGTACATGCCCGTGACACAATGGTCATCATCTGGTGGAGTCATCCCTAAAACTACCAGGTCATTAAACATGCAGGTCCTTGAGAAGGTTCCTCAGCCGTGGATTGCAGACGTGCTGGATGAGGCAGGTTTGTCCGTGGGGTGTACTGCGTCCCCTCACCTTCCACTTGCATACCGCGCCCGCCAAGTGAAACATGTCCTGAGTGCATCAGTGGTAAGGCGAACGTTCCAGCTGTGGCCTCTGCTCACAGCAGTTCTTCATCATAGATAAAACCCTGTCAGTACCAATACGTCCTCATCAACCAGGTTCTTTCTTAACACTGTCATGACTCACCGAGAGAATCATGGTTGTTCGCTCTCGGCCCCTCAGGCTGGGCCAGTATTGCAGCAGCTGTAGGTAGGAGCACACTAGTCCTTGCCTACTGCCTACATCAGGACTGACCCAGATAATCCTCGAGGGTTCTCCCATATTTGTCCTGCCCACATCATATGAGAGTTCCAGGGACACTCAGTTTCCCTGACTAATTAATCGACCGATCCACATCTTCCATTCTCCGTCCTCTGCTCATTTTCTTTGAGTGATTAGTTGTCACTTTCTCACTGCATTTTCTTGTTTGCGCATTATGAATGTGACACTTGTCCTTAAGCTCCCCTGACCCTATGTGGAGGCCTCTCCATAGCCTCATGTGCCACGTGACTCGTAACATGTCAATCAGTCCTCACTCGTCGATTACAACTACGTTGATCTTACAACTTGTGGGAGATTCTTTCATATCAATCTTCTATAACTGCTCTAACAACATAATATTTGATCATCAACCCAGCTAGATATTTTGGGGAGAATGCCATTGAACGGTGCCTTTGAATCCTCGGCTTAACACGGCAGGAGAGAGGGAGTTGGTTACGGTGGGTGCAATCCTTCCTCCTAATGACCTCTGTCGCCTGACTCTGGCTTCGCCTCCGCCATTAGTAGTAACAAAGCCTGTTGCCAGATTCTACCCTCTAGAAATTATCCTCATTCTAACAGAGTAACTACAGATAATCTATGCTTATACCTACTGGCTATCAGATTTCTAGTACACAAGAAAGGTAGGGAATTATGGTATTTCTCTTTAAATCTTTTAAGTATCACCAAACCCATCTCATTGAGGATGGCTCCTCACAACTCTTGCACTACCCTGCTATAATACTTACTGCTACCGGTTAGAATGACTAAACTAATGCATATGGTTAGAGAGAGATCTGACAGCCACGGTAATCCATGCTCTATTTCCTAGTCCCCATCCTAGACGCTTTCCATGGTTTACCCTAGACACTTCAAATTATCTGGTTCAGTCCACTGACAGCAAGTCGACCGCAGTATACCATATCGTTCCAATTCACTCTATTCTGTGCATGCCGTTCACCCTCTTGCATGTTTAGGCCCCATTCACTTAAAATCTTTTCACTCCATCCTTCCATCTCCAATTTGGCCTCTCCGTTTTCCTTGCTCCATCCACTTCTGACATACATCATCTTTGTCAACCTCTCCTCATTCATTCTCTCCATATGTCCATATCACTTCAGCAGTCTTTTTATTCCCATATTTCTCTCTTAACCTTTCATTGCTTATTCTATCAAACCACCTCACACCACTTATTGTCCCCAACACTTCATTTCCAACACATCCACGCTCCTCCGTACAGCCGTATCTATAGCCCATGCCTCGCATTCAAATGTTATTGTTGACACTACTGTTCCTTCAGATATAGCTATTTTTGCCCTCCCGGACAACGTTCTCTTTCCAAACTTTCTTTATTGCTTCCAAAATCTTCGCCCTCTCCCCCACCCTATGATTCACTTCCGCTTCCGTGGTTCCATTTGCTGCCATGTTCATTTCCAGGTATCTAAAGCACTTCATATCCTACCCAAACCAACCTGTCTCTCAACCTTGCCAAACCTAATAACCTTGCTTTTATTCATATTTACCAACAACTTCCTCCTTTCACGTACTCTTCCAAGCTCAGTCACCAATTTTTGTAGTTTTTCACTCGAATCTGCCAGCAGTGTTGTATCATCAGCAAACAACGACTGACTTCCTAAGCCCTCTCATCCCTCACAGACTGCCAACTGTCAACTCTTTCTCATATTCTCGATATATCCTCCTCACCAACCACATCCTACATAGTGATATGACACACCCCTGCCGCAGACAACCTTCACTTGGAACAATTTACTTTCCTCTCTCCTACTGATAGAAACTTCTCACTGCTTTTAGCAGCTTTCCTCCTACACTGTATACACTTAAGACCTTCAACAAGGGATCCCTAACAATACTTTCAGAGGATTTCTCCAGATCCATAAATGCTACATACTAATCCGTTTTACTAAGAATTTCTCACACACATTCCTCAAAGCAAGCAACAAAGCCACACATCCTCAACCACTTCTGGAACTACACTGCTCCTCTCCAGTCTAATGCTCTATACATGCCTTCACTTTTTCGATTAATACCTTTCCATACAACTTACCAGGTACACTCAACAAACTTATACATCTGTACTTTGAACATTCACCTTTATCACCCTTACTTTTATATGATAGCACTATACATACATTCCGCCAATCCTCAGGCACCTCACCATGATCCATACATGCATTGAAAATCCTTACCAACCAATCGGCAACAGAATCACGCCATTTCTTACTAAATACAACTGCAATAACTAAATTCAACTACAGTAGCATTCATTCAAACTGCCTTGCCGCATTTCATATTACGTAAGGCTTTCACCATATCTTTTCTCTTCACCAAACCACTATCCATGACTTTCTAACTTCGCAAACAACCCCGACCAAAACACCCTACATCTGCCACCCTTTCATCAAACAAATTCAACAGTCTTTCAAAATACTCACTCCATCTCCTCCTCACTTCAGAAGTACCTGTTACCACTTCTCCTTTTGCCTCCTTTATTGATTTGCTCTCTTCTTTTTCGCACATTATTAATCTCCTTCCAAAATTTCTTCTCATTTTCCCTTAATTTTATTGGTATTTGTTCATCCCAACTCTCATTTGCCCTCTTTTTCAACCCTTGCCCTTTCCCGCTTTCTCTTATACATCCCCCAATCATTTGCACTTCTTCCCTGTAGATACCTCACAAACGCCTTTTTTTCTCTTTCTTTCACTAACGACTTACTTCTTCATCCCCTTTCAGCACATTCACATTCAAAAGTCTCTCTTTTACACGCAGATCACTTAATATGAAATCCAGTAATGCCCGCTGACCACCTCTCGTCACATACAAATTCTTGTGTATGTCACTCTTTGTCAACTAGGTATTCCTACCCACCAGTCCTTTTTCAGCACACAACTCCACAGGCTGTTCACCATTTCCTTTATAACACTGAAGATCCCATGTACACCAATTATACCCTCAACTGCCATATTACTCACCTTCACATTCAAATCGCTCATCAATAACACCAGGTCTCTGACTTCAAAACTGCTGACACACTCTCAGCTGGCCCCAAACCATTTGTTTCTCATGATCTTTCTTCTCATGGCCAGATGTATAAGAATAATCACTCATCTCTCTCCATCCACTTTGCTTTTACACATACCAGTCCAGAATTTCCTTTCTTATACTCCTTCACACACTCCCACAACTCCTGCTTCAGGAGTAGTGCTAATCTTTCTTTGCTCTTGTCCTCTCACCAACCCCTGACTTTGCTGCTAAGACATTTCCGAACCCTTCTTCCCCTATAACCTTGAAGA
>JAUUDZ010416124.1:0-14695 GCA_032361705.1 Panulirus versicolor | reverse complement strand
GGACAATCTTGTGAGGTGGGTGTGTGTGGGGGTGTGTGGTGGTGGGGGGAGAGGAGAGGAGGGGAAGTGGCGAGAAAAGTGAAGTGGTCATGTGCCAGGTTAAGATCGAGGGGGGAGGAGGAGGGGGGGAGGGGGAGGGGAGGGTGTACGAGTTCGATGCTTTTTATCAAAGTTCGTTTTGACACGAACGTGCCCAAGAGGTCAACAGTATGCAGATCAGCACACCACTGATATCTGTATATATTATATCAAAATTGTACAGTATTATGTTCCCACAGCAATTCCTGATGAGCTTGAGCACCAATACTAATCCATTTCTGTAATTCTAATACACCCATCCCCCACTCAACAAAAGTGAATATGTTCCTGAAATCTTAGGTTATGCAAAATTATGGTATTTCAACATTTTTCCTGGTTAAATCTGCAGTCCATCAAATGACACTGACAGTGCTACATTTGAATTAGGTGCAATGGTACAGAAGCAGAGTGGTACAACTATTACAAAAGTAACAAAATCCTTCAAGATATGTTAACGGTAAGGTAAAAGATCTGTCTACATTAACACCAAAGATGTCAAATCCACCCAAGGAAAAGAGACCAATATCTTGGAAGTCACTCCTAGCCATAGGAATGGTAGGGGTTGGTCTCTTGGGCTTTATGTTGTACATCAAGTCAGAAAAAGAATTAGCCCAGAGAGAAAGGAAAAGAATACTCGAGAAAGCTAGTATTGGTGTTAAATCTTATTTCATTGACCATAATGGGCATCCCAGAAAGAGTGAAGATTTCTTAGGTCAGTGGGTTTCACTTTACTTTAGATTCACGCATTGTCCAGATGTCTGTCCTCATGAACTTTAGAAGATGGCTGCTGTGGTTGATGCAGTACACGGAATGGAAAACACACTTAACATTCAGCCCTTGTTCATCACAGCAGATCCACACAGAGATCATGAAAAGGCCATCATGGAATATTTGAAGGAGTTCCATCCTAAAATTTTGGGTCTGACAGGATCAGATGAATAGATTGCAGAAGCTTGTTGAGTGTACATAGTTTACTTTAAAGCTGGTCCTGGAGATGACGAAGATGATCATATTGTGGATCATACCATCATTGTCTACTTAATATATGCTGATAGAGAATTTGTGGATTACTATGGTCAGAAGAAGACTGCAAACCAAATAATTACTAGTATTGCTGTCAATATGAAGAAGTATGATGATATGAAGAAAAAAGACATTCTAAGTTGGCTACTGTAGATCTACAAAGGTAGAGCAGTAGGATTGTTTTTCTTTTTGTTCTTTCAGGAAATGTCCTAACATTTCTACTAGGGCTTGCAGAAACTACAGCAATATGTTAAAAATTTTCATGCATTTTTTCCCAGTAGGAGACTCTGCAAACACTGCACTGAAGTTGCCCTCTGCCAGTGGCTTGTTAAGGGTGAAGCACTAAAGGCTAAAAAGCGGCACTGGAGTTCACTAGCTATGGAGACTCTAATGCTTTGGCCATCCCCTGAGGGAGTTCCAGAAGGGAACAGGTGTCAGAGATATAGATAGATAGATATGTGACATCCACCTTCATGCATAACCAAAGCACTGAAAAAAAATCTACCAGCCTTACTTGAAATACATTCAGCCCTAATCAATTCACTCATTGCACCAGTCCATCTTTCTTTTAGATTTACCTCCTCTCCACTATACGTTCAACAATTCCATAATGCATCTACATGACTCAAAGAACAAAAGCATTATTTCCCCCCAAAATCCCCCAACAGTGCCCAATACACTCTAACAAAACCTGCCATGCTATGTGAACATCATACAGTAAATGAATATAAGTATGTATGATTTACCTTGACAGGTATAGATATAATGAAGAAATAGCATTCTTGAAATCTAAGTTACTCTTTCATGTTGTACATTTATAATTCAATCATAAAAAGCCAAATAAGGTAACACCCATTATCTGAGGATGAACAGCGAACCACTTCTGTCTGGGTAATGGTGCTTTCTGTCACACTTAAATCTTCAAAATGACAATGTTTGTAAATCTAAACCTAAGACATGTAAATGCTATTTATCAGAAATACTTTCTAGCAACCTGTGGTAACCATTCTGCCATGTTGTTGCTGTCAGTCTGTTTCTTGTAAGACTACTTTGAAAAATTCTTCATCAGCCACCAAAAGAATAGGAAACATACTTCTAAGGAATTCCCAGTGACCTATGAAGCTGAAATCTGAAGTTAGTTAGTTACACAACCTAAGAATCTCTTTCCTTAGGCTCCTGCACTTTCTAGGCTGTGCTCCACATAAGAGCAGGGTAAGGTGGGCTTCTTTTGGAAAGGAAACTCTCAAGCATGCTGTATTCCTGTTGCTACTAACAATGATACAACGTCATCCAAGGTGACTTCTTGCCTGCAGTGTTATCACTTGAAGGTACAGTCCAGGAACACCAAAACCTGATGTGAGGGCATTAATGAAAAGTTCTAACATACTCTAAAAATTCGGCTCCCTTGATCAAACTGTTTCATAACCAAAACTAAAACAAAGGAACCCATTTCTTTGGTAGACCTCTGTGGCCCAACAGTTAAACTTGACAATGGGCATTGATGTAAAGTTCCAGTGTGCTTTAAACAATGCAGCTTAAAGACTCTTCACCTAGCTAGAAAGAAGCAAGTGGCCAAATAACACCAGATATATATACTGTAATAATCTACCTCCACTAACTACCTGCAATTATAACCTTTTACATCACAAGATTTTTTTCTTTTCTACTACAGACAAATGGTCCTCAGAAGGAACCTAATTAGCTTTTACAATCATGAAGACTGTTCCTCTAAATGCAAAGCAAAATTTGCTTAATTTTAATGTCCTACAAAGTGATATTTACATTCAAAAATAATGCTGAATTCTACACAGCAAAACGAACAACATGCATCAACACACCTTCAGGTTAAGTTGGAACTCTGGGCCTTCTGTGTATGAGTAAAATTCTGCTATCTCATTCTCAGGCGAGTCAGCATCATCATAGTTGAATTCAATATCTGGGCAGTCGGCCATACTGCTCTGTGGAAAAGGAGAAAGGCTCAGTGTCTGTTTATATAATTTTTTATCACTAGTGAAGTATCTAATCATAATTCTTGCTATTTATACGAACACACAGACACATGAAACTGGGCTAAAATTCTTTTGCAAAACATTTGGGAGTTGCTTTTGTGCTCTGCTGATGAAAGAAAGAAAATGAAGTGCCATGATGAAGATTCTCCTTGCAAAATCTTAATTTCGCTCAAAAAATCAAAATCCCCCACTTCTTTCTCAAATTCAGTTTTCCTTGCCTCACATAAATATATTATGAGAGTACTTTAAGAAAGTTTATGTAGCACAGGTTTAGTTCAGGGAATCTCAAAATAGACTAAAAATGAATGTGAAAAAGCACACAGTTTGGTCTCAAACCATGCTACAGTGATTGAAGTACTTATAGCCTGAGGCATTTCATATGAACATTCGTTGTGTTTATAGACATACTTTCTGTGTTTAATGGACTTAGTTTCTGTGTCTGAGCAGATATATGAATAGAGATGTGATTATCAAAATATCTATTTTGACTGTAAAATGAAAATTCAAGAGCTCAAAAGAGAATGGAAACCCATATTCGCATCAACACAATGACCACAGGCTTAGGATGTGATTTACATAAAAACAAGAGTTAAAAATAACAACATATGCAAAAACCAAAGGTAACATTTATGATTATGGGTAAAGTGTTGTAACTAGGGAAAGAAACGTGATGTCTTTAGATACTATTGTTGATATGTAAAGGAATGGTTACATCTTGTGAAATGTTCATATCTCTGTTACTGGATTATCAAATTACCATACACTCAAATTAAAAAATTAACAAAGGAAGCCTGAGCTTGGAAGATGAAAAATAAGGGATTAAAGAAATCAAGCTCACAAAACAACTTAACCTATGTTAGGTAATACTGTAGTCTCCTTGACTGAAAAGCTATATGAGAAAACTGAGAAACCTAATCTAGCCATGATGAAAATCTGTTTTTATTAAATGAAAATTTAAACACAAAACAATCTTATCTTATTTGCAAAGATGAAGGTCCACAACTATTCCCAGAAATGAGTAAAATCACTCCCCAGATTCTGCTGTGCTCATACTAGGGTAAAAGTCGTCATGTTGTCCTCCATCTAACCGATGTTTCTGTGATGCTGATATCATCCAGAAAGGTAGCTTTTGTCAGAAGTCTGAAAAAAGATTTTTCCATACAAAATAAGCCAGATTAGATTAGGATGGGATGGGACAGGATAGATTAGATTAGGTTAGGTTGTTAAGTCAAGTAATTTTTGTTACAAAGATTGCAATAATCAACCTAACATAAACTAACCTAATCTAGCTTACCGTACATGGAAAACTTAAATTCCTTTTTACACACTTCTGAATAAAAACGTGTGGGATCCTCAATCACTGCAATAACTTTTTCTTATAGGATAAGTTCATTAATCAACAAATAAGGTGACACAAAAACATTTACTACTGTAGTGTACTAATCTATCAGCTCAGCTTCAGGTGTGCTGTAATGTATTACACTCTACTCCATAAAAACGTCAGATTTTAGTTCATTTGATAAAAATGAATTACAATCAAGTAACAGTGTATCTTATTAGCATGGATTAACATACTGATTTATGGTAATATGAATCAGATAAAATATCATGTGCCTCAGTTAGTCATATACATTCTAACATTTGCACTTCCCTTCACCCCATAAATTGTGGAAGACTTTGAAGACCCAAGAAAATGTCAGGTTTAATACAGTACAGTAAAAAAATTTTGTAAATATGAGAACTTGACCATAAGATACACAAGCCATGTAACACACTGTGGCTCAATTTCTCCTTTCTATTTAACACAGTGGAATTAAAATGGTTTTGTAACAGACAAACATCTCTGTATTGAAAAATGCAAAAGCTTCTGAATTATTTGAAAACACCTAGTGCTTATCATATACAGCAACGACAGGCAATAGTATACCGTACAGTAGTTCGAACACTTAATGTAATGATTTATTTTTTGTCTGAAACAGAGAAGGAAGAAACAAATCACCACAACTAAAAAATTCATGCTCACAACATTAAAGAATCCAACAGAAGTTGAATTTGCCACACACTACAGTCAGTAATAACCAAATAATGACATAAACATGAAAAATCCTTAACCTATCCACCGTGGTGGTTCATATATGTCACAATACAGTATTATATTTTCTTCTGTGGCTAGGGCATATATTATCATTATTCCTGAACTACTGCCTGTCTATCAAAGTGAAATAAATATATGGCCATTCGTGCTTGCAGTCTCATCCCTTTTCTGTTACCAAAACCTAAAGCCTAAATCTTCCTATATAATGTTCAGTCTAGGCAATGTTTATAGGACAATCTGTGCCCTCTCATTTTGTGAAAATATGTGAAGCTCTGATTCTCTTGCAAAACAATAGATATCATTGGGGAAAACTATTTGCAATCACACTTCTTTGTGATAGAAATACTTTAAAAAAATACCCCACACTTCACTTCATATGCCTGATTGTACATCTGGTACACTTCATACTCCTATTAGTGGATCAGTATAACTTAAAAGGCCCATTACTTACATATGCAGTTTCTCATCATGTCAAGATGCATATCATTTCATTTATATAATTATGCTCTAGCTAAATCTAATAACAAAATTATGGATACATTTTTCAGAATATAAGTAAATCTCTTACATACAGTATGTGCAATGGATACTGGGACTGCTGCAGGAAGTGGGTTAAAGAACAACATATGAATGATCCTATTGGACTTCAATTTATATGAAAAAAACATCAGAGACAAAAAACAATAAAAGAGGTCTCTTTACTACCTTGGGCTGGACAGAGTCTTATCCTTCATTGAAAATGCCTTCACAGATTTATCAAGATTATGTCTGAAATAATTCATCTGTAAAAGAAAAATCTAATACTGTATTAAGTTGGCACCAGGAACATAATTACTTTTTAAAATTACTTACCTGACTTATGGTATATAAAGTTAAAGCAACACAGAAGTCCCTAACCAAACATCATCAACCCTAACTTACAGTAACATAAAAGGAAACTGATAAAAAAATGATAAAAGTCCAGTTTAGCTCCAAATCTCTATCAGCATGCATTCCGAGTGATTTTGTTCTACCATGTTAATGCTAAGTTAATATAATAAAATACAAGTTGTGAAGAGTGTTTTGCAAAGTTGTGTCATTAACTAATATCATACAAGGCAAGTGTAGACTATGTATATTCAAGAAAAACGGGGTTAATGTAAAAGTACGTACAATAAAAACATAAAAAATTAAAAACCTTTGAAAACCTCCCCTAATACTCAAAATGTAGAGCAGAAATATATAAACATTAAATTGGTCTGTCATTCTGTCTGGCACTTGTTTCCAGATATTTGGTGGTATCCGTTTGATGCTCAATCATGGCTGTTAGGTAAGGTTTCTGTTCGTTCAGTAGATTTTCCAAACATGCACTACATACTTTTACATCAAATGACCATGCATATTCCCTAATCATACATAACCCTCACTACCATCATCCTACTGAATATCATTTCATTAAATACAATAATAATCTTACTGACATTGAATATCATGCTCTGAAAATGTCAATTTATTCTCTGAACACTATGCTAACATGCAGAACAAAATTACTCAATATTCAAAGCTACTAGCAATGCAGAGATAAACTGGACATTTACCAAAATATTAGCACTGCAAACTTATATAAAAAGTCAGACTTTAACTACTTTGTGAAACAACTGACATCCAAAATGTCAAACACCTATGAAAAGACCCAATATGTGGTAGATGGAAAGAGTTGCATATGTTAATGTTAAATACTTACTGAGTAAAGAAGGATAATTCCCTATAAAAATTTCTAATATCAGTTTAGGGGCACATCTAGGTTAGAACAGATTAAAAGTTGGGGGTAAGTTAAGCCAGGCTAGGCTAGCTGTACTATGTTATGTTAGGTCTTTCCAATCTACATTTCTTATCTCACAAATCAAATCTACCCCTTGCTTTAAAGCCATGTCCACTTTAGGAGAAACTACAAAATCTTTTGCAAATCATAAATATTCCTATTCTATACACTACAGTTCCAGCACTGCACAAGTCCTCATAATGCACACACCACCACAAAAGAATCAGAAAAAAAACATAAAATTTATACCTATAGACCTCTGAGGCCTGAAGAACCTCCATGAGAACCAGGAATTGATAAAGTTTATGTCCTATATACTATACGATGAAAAAAATACAGTGTTAATCACTTTGAATCAACTGCAGTACTTCACTAAAGACTCATCCCTATCATACACTTTTACCCGCAAGCTTTTAAACATACCAAATCTACACGTTAATCCTTCAGAATCATTACAAATTATGGATTATATAATGCATGCTCTAAGGCAGACCTCGACCTTCAATCGCCTTACAGTTTTATGTGATATCAAATCAACTCAATTTGAAAATATCATTGATATCGGCACCGCCTTACTGGGGCAAGGCTGTGCAACAGTAATCCATTAAACTAGATATCTAATCTTAGAAATAGGTTTCTTCCTCCTATAGGAAAACGAATATAAAGTAAACTGCTCGAATAATATAAAGGCTTAGAAATATCAACTGTCAAACTGTAAACACGACCCTGCCTCGCCCATTGCTAATCAATATCCCACTAAGCTGGATCATCTAACTCTTATTCTACCCCTCATTTCCCTTAACTAGAGGAGTACATATATCTTAAATTGCGAATGAAAGCGTCACTCACATCAGAGTCCTGTCGCTGCCTAGTGAATATCTCTCTCAGCTTCGGCAATCCTCTCTTGCCGTCGCCATTATTCTCCATAGTGTTGATGGACAACCAGGAGGCCGCACTGACGCCTCGTTCCCAGGCATATGAGTACATGGCAACTCGTAGTCCTATAAATGCTCAACAGATGGCAGGAGGTATGTCCGAAGACCTTTCCATGCCTCCCGCAATAAATTATTCCAAGCTTTAGTAAGACTCAAAACAAAACCGGTTATGGTTTCGTCAAAATGCAATCGGAACTTGCTCCCATAAAGGATTAGGTTAGGTTTCATTATGCACGAGCATCCCGATCGCGCTGCTCAGACCTTTTTTTTTTTACGGAGCAGTCCAGCGTGAGCAGCGCATGACACTCACCACCTCTATATAAATATTCTCCATTTATAGAATGATGATATATCTATTGCTATGTATTGAGGGGAGAAACGGGTGTAAAGAACAAACTTCTCCAGTATTGTCCAAAGACCAATTTTGCGCTTCATATGTTTTATATATTTTATCCTTTATGTGTTTTATATCTTTTACTGATGCTTGATTGTTAACAGCCATGAATTCCATTGATATAAACATGACAGAACTATAACAAACTCCCGGTCTGCTATGGGAGAACAACTACACGCCTAAAAGTCTACGGACTAACCATACTTTTTCGACAAGAATAAAAAATACATGTACATTCACAAATCATTTCACAAAGAAACTTTACAGATTTGCCGAATCTTATTTTCTAGTATAAATATTATAGAGATCTAACAACTTACGTTTCACAGGAAAAATCCATTTTTCGGTAGATACAGCTAAGAACTTACTCAAAATTCACTGAAACGCCTTAGTACTTTCACATGATATCAGACCTTGTTATTTGTCACCTTTAGCCATTACTGTTCTTCAGCTTGTCTCTATTTTCATCAGCCAAAATTACATCACTAATAGACTGGCTTTGTAATGAATAGACAATAATCATTAGAACTATTAGAACTGTTGCACAGAAAAGAGAAATTAGAAAAAAAATCTTCGTAATCCTTGTATCTATAATGGTCATTTACGCCAGTGTTAATTATACTCCCACCCGTCTAGAAGGTACAAGTAAAAATGCAGACACCTGAAAACTGCAGTGGGAAGAAAGCCTAGGTTCTGGAGCCTATCACCCAACACCCGAGGAAAAGTTCGCGTATACCTGCTCGAGAAGAGGAAACAGCCGCCATTCCTGTTACCGGTGACTATTGTGCACAGATGTATCTTTCCTTTCTACCGTAGTACTGTAAGTCCTCAATCTGGTGAATCTAACAAACGAAACACAAATATTGTAATATAATTCTCGCATTTAAGGAATTAATGTCAAGTGCACTCGTGTGTTCGGTGTAGATTTTGTTCGCTCATTTGTAGTACTACGCTAGCTTGATTGATCGCTAGTAAAGTGCTACAGATTGACTCGTCATGATCATGACCAAGTTGTAAACAATAAATACCAGAGTGTTAACACAAGACGGAGAACATGAAGACACCTCAGCTGACCACGAATGACACAAACGAGAGATTTGATGTCCATCAGGTGTCATACCAGGGTAGATATGAGGAAGTGAAAGAAAAGATTCTTGGTGATAATCGTCTCGTCACTGCCACTGACGATGTAAGTAGGGATCGTAAGCAACATTGGTAGTTCATAGAGTGGCACTTTTGACAACACCGCCAACATATGTGTTTGAATATTTATAGCATAGTTTTATGAAAAGTCTTCTGCTGTCACTCAAACACTATCAAGCTGAAAATTATCCTAGTCACCTTTGGTATGAATGATCCTTGTGTTTATTAGTTTTCAATTCCTCTTGTTGCTAAAAACGGGTCAGTTCTTTGATATTTAGTCATTATGAAAGACTTTATTTTATATTTAGTTCATTTTATTTTTGTACTCTCCCCATTATGCCTTCTGTCATTTTGAATGGATTATATTTTTGCACATTTTACACTTTATGCTCTGTGAAATATATATGTATACTGTATTCGTATCTTTCCAAGTAAATCTTAATTCTGGTATGTAACTAAATACTGTATGCATATTGAAACAGTTTATCACACAAAGTCATGATATTTTCATTTTGGACTTGAAAAACAAAATACTAACAGTTCACTTACATAAGTGCAAAATTGCTGAAAGTACTGACCAGAAGCAAACAATACTAAGTGAAAAAGTACCAAGGATCAAAAGAATTATAGTATCATTTAAACCCTGTTTCACATGAAATTGAATGAGACTGGTATGAACATATCTCTTACAGTTAATAGATGTGATTTTGACGTGCTACATAATTAGGTGCAGTTTTTTTTAATCCTCCAAAGATGAATGTGATAGGAGGGAGGATTAGGAATGTCAGGGAAAAATGTGGTATTTACTTGCATAGATGAAACTACTTGAAATCAACACAGCTGATAAAATCTCTCTCAGCTTACCATAACAAGCAAAATTTACTAGTCTGTAGTTGAAGTATAATAGACAATCATGTTACTAAATTAACAGAGGACACAACAGGCACTGCCATCCACCTTCACCAAAGGTGACTTTTCATACACTATGTAACTTCATGCAGGCAGAATATGTTAACACCAATTGGTATAGTAACATAATTATGCATTGCTAAGGCATGTACACTTGTTAGAAATTTGAACCATAAATTTTGAAAGGATATGAAGTAAAAAACATTTACTTATATAAAATCTGTTGTAACTAGTGCACTACATACATATTGAGATTCCTTTGTATCATTTTCATTTCCAGTCCAATATTTTTTATTTCAAACGCCCTCTCACTTGTTAAGCTTAGGATGAAGCAGGATAGATATGGTGGATTATGACGGCCTAAGAGGTGCGGTGTTGTACGATTATGAAATATGCAGTAGCATTATGATAAATGAAGATATACTACAAAGCTGTAATGGCCTGTTAGAAAACAGTAGTAGTAGAAATTTTGTAAAATGTTAAATGAACCTATGGTTAAGAGAGATATTTCACAAGGCTCTCATGGTCTGTTGGGAAACAGTAGTTTTTGAACACTTTTGAAATGTTTAATGAGACTGGTCGAGATTTTTGACAAGGCTTTCAATTTCATGGTCAGTTGGGAAACATTGATAATTAAAATTAAAGAAAACAAATCTTATTTGATTGTGGATGAACCAACCAAGAGTCTGATTAAGTAATTATACAGTAATTTTAAGGTAAAATAATGCTTATAATTGTAAACATCCTGCATTACTGTGTATAATGATAATTGCTTGGATGCACAAGCACTATTGTTTTTGATCATTTACATTTTTCAGAGTGGGCGACAACCTTTACACTGGGCAGCATGTGGGGGACACGAGGAACTTGCCAGCTTTCTCATAGAGCATGGGGCACCAGTTGACAAAGATGATGATGTAAGACATTCTAGAGATATAATTGCCCTTGGTCAACTAATTTGTTGACATATTTTACCTTTGTACATGACTCTTTTTCCTTGAATGATATGGCATACTAACATACATCATTATCGTAAAGTAACTAGATTTTCTAACGGCAGAAGAATACAGGTGTAGATATTATGAAGAGTAGAGAGAAGTCAACTGTTTGCTTGATGTATACAGCTGCTGTAGATGTGCTGCCAGTGACCCTGAACTAGCCACTATTTTGTCTGAAAAAATGTTACAGCTCCTTGTTTGTAGATGCGTAATTGGTGTGAGTAGAGGAGCTCCACCTTAGCTTTTAAATGAGTACCTACAATGAAATTTTACTGGTGGCAGGGTATACTGCACAAAAGGAGCATGTGTTCCCATTTTTTACATTTATAAGGCTCTCTTTTAAGTTGTTATTTCAAAATATCAAAAGCCATTCTCTTTCCCAAATGATCAACTGGCTATCTTACATTAGAAACTTGCTTGCTTCTGTGTGAAGAGAAATTAAGAGAAATATATTAAAGGTCAAAGAATGGAACTAACACCCTTCTCTTTGCATATTGCATGTAGATGCTAATAATCATACTGAAATAAGTTTCTGTGTTAATGTTTATGTATAAATTAGGTTATGTTTACTGTCACACATTGTCTCATCTGTCTGTACTATTCATTTTCTTTTTGTTTTTTATTTCATGAGCTATTTCTTGCTACAGTATTTGGATTGCTAATGTTGAGCCTCATCCAGACAACCATAACACAAATTCTTAGATTTCTCCTTGATTGTTATTCTTTTTATATAAAGCTGCTTACCATTGTGATGTTTTGGAGGAAGACAGTTATTAGCTTACCACACAAATATGATGCACAGGTGGATTCAGAAATGTTGATTTAGTAGCTATGCCTTTTTATCCATGGTTTTCCATATGAATTATAAGTGATTTGTCATGCAGATTTTTAAAACCAGTGTACCTGGAGATACCACCAGTGCCAGCTGCCTCAACATGGCAGTAACTTAAAGACATTTATTTTGGTGGATCTGCTCAGTTACTTATGTATTTTGTTTTGCAGTTTTTCTATGTTTTTTTGTATTTCATTTGAATGTAAAAGTTATTCATATAATCATTGACAGTGACTTGATTTTATAAGAATAAGCATTTCTTAGTGGAGGAATTGCACCTAGGCCTAGGATTTGATGGTTATAAGAGTCATATACCAGACTGTGGCACAAGAGGATGAGAGCATATGAACTACCATAAAAAGGATGAAAGAATTTAAACTCTGTAGTCTACAAAGAAGGTGAGAGATATGAGATATACATAACAAAATGGAGGGCACAAAGAATAACATTTTAAATATGGAAGCATCTTGGCAAGGGAGATTCATAATGATATTGAGAAGTTCTTGTGAAAATGCATTAAAGGTATCTCATGAAAATACATGAGTCTGGCAAAAAAAAAAGGGTAATGTAATGCAGTACCAGGGGAAATAAGAAATATGCAGAGAATGACTACTTAAGAAAAAGATTAGACTCATGGCTAAAGTCATTCCCTTACAATCCACAAAACCATGATCATTTAAAATGAAAGCTAGCCAAAAGTAATTGTATTATTCAGAAGCTAGATACAGTGAATTCCGTGCTGGAGCCCTGCCTTTACCAATAAGTCTTATTGAAGGTACTCATATGTAGTCAAGTACTCTGTGGTGGGGGCAAACACATGCTGAAGCTAAAAGCATCTGCTTCAACTAGTGTATTAATGATACATTAGAGGGATCAGGTTGGAGGATATGTACCAGAGGGAGATTTGTAGTACCTTTAAAAATGACATTATGATATTTTATCACAGAACCTTTTGTTCACAGTGTGGTTGGTCACCTTTGATGATTGCCGCTTCAGCTGGTAGGGAGCAAGTGGTTAGACTGTTGATTGGTCGTGGAGCCAATGTTAACAGTCAAAACTGTGGTGGCCATTCTGCCCTTCAGTATGCGGCATCCAAGAACCACCATGAGGTTATATAAGTTGCTAAGTTTATATTCATAATCAATTATTCTTGCATGTTGCTTCGTCCTAATGCACATAGCCTTTGTAAACCATTCATAGCTTATCCATATCCAGTAACCGAGTGATGTACGGAGATCCAAGAATGTTTTTCCATCATTTGAAGGTACTTTACCATCTCAGCATCATATCCATGCCATATTGTCTTACACAGTATCACCCCTTTTGGTGTTATGAATGAGGCTACTGTTATGCACCAAAGTACTATGAACATCAAGCTACACAAGTAATTTCTCACCATGTAGTGAATGTTAGCTTTATTGTTGATTGTTGGCTGGCCATATATGGCAACCCGAAACAAATTAAGTCACAAGAGCTGCCAGGGGACCTCAGTAACCTGAAAGTGACCATGACAAGCACTTGTGCACTTTTTTAGGCTCTTGTAGAGTCTGTGGTGACCAGTCTTTCCCATGACATCAGCTGCCACGTGCCACACCACCACACTTATGTTGGACTGGCCAGTTTGTTCAAAAAAATAATTTTGCCTAAACTTCCTTAACTCTTGATTCATAAGAAAAAAATTTTTCCCTAGTTTTTCTGCTCTAAATCATATAATTAAAAAAGTTGGTAAATGAGACCTGATGTGTTTTTCTCGTTAGAAATCATTGCTGTTACAGTGTATTTCTGTGCCTCTATGTGTATATATATATATATATATAATTTTTTTCTTTGGTATATTTTGTGCAGTGGGGAAGCTATAAAATTAATTGCACAATAAGTGTTACCCATAAGGTAGAAATTTTGCTCTCATTCTGTGCTACACATTCTTCGAGCAATTTTGCTCATCCTGTGGTACACATTTCATAGGAATTGTAATGTATTATGTGTATTTCTCTTTCATGAATCAGATTGTGACCATCTTGTTGGACAATTGGGCTGATTTGAATATGCAAGACAAGATGGGAGCAACAGCTTTACATCGTGCATCATCAAAGGGCAATATCCGTTCCATGACTCCAATTTTGCAGTGCAACATGTGTTCCATCAATTTGCAAGACTCGGAGGGAAACTCTCCTCTGTAAGGGCCATATATATATTATTTTTTATTATACTTGGTCACTGTTTCCCGCATCAGGAAACAGACGAAGAATGGCCCGTCTACTCATATACACACACACGTCTGTTTTATAAATGTGCATGCTCAGGCCCCGATCGCTCAAAATCTTTTTCACTCCATCCTTCCACCTCCAATTTGCTCTCCCATTTCTCCTCATTCCCTCCACCTCTGACACATATCCTCTTTGTCAATCTTTCCTCACCCATTCTCTCCATGTGACCAAACCATTTCAAAACACCCTCTTCTGCTCTCTCAACCACACT
>JAUUDZ010416123.1:0-26561 GCA_032361705.1 Panulirus versicolor | reverse complement strand
GCAGAATTAAGGTGAAGGGCAAGATAGAGTATGAAAAAAAGCATATGCTGAGCTTAGTGGATCAAAGTGTATGCCTGCCAAGCCTAGAAAGAAATGGACAGCTAATATTTGTTATTCATGAAAAAAAAAAGAGGAAATAAGGAAGAGATGAAAGAAGAATGGCATATCTTTCATATTACAAATCTACAAAAATGTGAAGGAATAGAAATGTATGATGTGTAGTGAATTTTTGGTTCAAAATATATTATTGGATTTTGCATGAAATTTAAATGTTACTTGGTGATTAAGATTTAGATGCAAAACACAAATTGTATCATTTCATCTGCCTTCGCCTCCAGTGCTCAGCCATTGTCTCCTACACTTCAAGAAAACCTTGCTCTCATCATGAGTGAGTATATAGATAAATTTTTATATTATGCTTTTTTACTTCATATTTCAGAGAGAATCACATATCATATTATTTACACTCTTTGGAAACTCATCAAGGAAATTCATGAAATTATTGTGAATGTGTAGAGAAGCTTTTAGTTTAGAATACATGCACCTTTTCTCTTATGGCTGATTCAACCATACTCTTGTATGTGTATGTATGTATGTTTCCAACCAGGCCCATCTGATGGTTAGATTATGATTAGAATAGTGTAAAGTACAAGATGTGGAAAGCTTGCAGAAGTGCCGAAGCAAAGTCTCCTAGGACACACATGTTTATCTGCTGTGTCGAGTAATTAAAGCTCTCTTCCTGTCTTTTATACTGACTGGGTCAAGATCGTTACTTTCAGATTTTCAGCTTATGTGAAGCATTCCTAATTGTTTTACATTTGTTATATCATCATAAAGTGTTTATGCTTACATTTTTCTTTTTAAGAATCTCTGCTCCTACAGCCTTAGTGAGGTAGCATCTGGCACAAATGAATAGTGGCCCCACTTGTGCACAGCCATGATCTGACTGTCAGTCAAAACATTATACATAATGGCTAAGGAGAGGATACATGAAAGTGGTGCCATTATTCATTTGTTCCTGATAGTTCCTTGGACACGTATGTAAAAATTCAATCCATATGAACGTGAATGTGTGTCCCCCTTTTTTTTTTACCCGATTGTGCAGAAAAACAACTATATAAATTTTTTTCTAAAGTATGAAGAGCAAGCACAAAAAATTTCAAAACTTTGAAGATCCCACAATAATAATTAGAACTATAAACGCTGCTTTCAGACCTGATAGAATCATTAGAACTCTTGTGATTTTGTAGGTCCTTTACAGGGCCTGTCTGTTGTCCTCACAAATGCATCCTCCCATCTCATTTCACTTTCCTCTTCAGATACCTAAGAATTAGAAATTTTCTTCATCTGTTAAACTAGTCCAGCACTCTAATTTTGAGGGTGTGCAAATGCATATATGGGTTGTGGGAGAATGCCTTACCTTGTTGGGAGGATATGCAGGGCCACCCAGAGTGTCATGATACACCAGGCCCTGAGGACACATGACTCCTCACCATAGACACCAAAGGGTTACTAAGGCCTTTAGGGTGCTCCAGATACCAGTTTTTGTTTGGGTTTTCCATTGATGATGTGGACAGTGAACAGTTCTTTGAGAGAGGTAGGGATAGAGCAACAAGTGGACATAACTTGAAATTAAAGAAACTTGTTAAAAAAGATGTAAAGAAGTACTTTTGTTGTATAAGAATGGTGGATTAATGGAACAGAATGACTGAGGATGTTGATGATACAGACAGCACTTTCTTTTTTTTTCATACATATTCGCCATTTCCCGCATTAGCGAGGTAGCGTTAAGAACAGAGGACTGAGCCTTGGAGGGAATATCCTCACTTGGCCCCTTCTCTGTTCCTTCTTTTTGAAAATTAAAAATGAGAGGGGAGGATTTCCAGCCCCCGTTCCCTCCCCTTTTAGTCGCCTTTTACAACACACAGAGAATACGTGGGAAGTATTCTTTCTCCCCTATCCCCAGGGATAAGACAGCATATATGAATTTAAGATTTTTGGTGGTAGAGAATGTTCTTGAGATGAGGCTTCACAAGTTTAAAACTCCCTTTACGTATGGTACAAATACATACTTACAAATAGATGATCAGTTACACAAAAAAGAGAATAAAGGACATATGGCAATAGAGCCTTCTCCAGATTGGGTAGAGGTCACCAGTGGAGTGTCCTAGGTTTTTGTTTTGGATGTATTACTTTTCTTGGTCTTTTTGAAGGACTTGCGTGAAGAATTGTTTCTTTTCTTTGATAGGATACTTGACTGCATGCTCAGTTTCTGTTAAAGGCAACTTGGCTAATTTGCAAGGGATACTAAGATTTCCATTTCCTGTTGAGGATAGCTAAAAGCTACAGACTAACATTTTTCATACCAATCTTTTATTAATGTTAGGGTAGCACCTTACTGTTGAGACTGGCTAGGTAGTTAAGGGGCTTGATGTTAGAGGGACCAGTTATGTATTTATTTTATCAGTTAGTGTAATGAAATTTATAATTAGCTTGTCAGTAGGATCAATTTATCATCATATCTTGTGTTCTGAGCTTCTTTTGCTTGGGACATTAATCAACCTTCGTTGTACATTTTTCTTTAGAATTGGTGTCGCTTTTTACAATGATCAAAATGATCTTTCAGCTGTTTTGGGATTTTCATTTAGATCTCAAAGATGACAGTGAAATTTTATCTTACACATTTTTTTATTATTGACCTGCTAGTTAGATTTCTTGTCCCTAGATTGGGGTCAGGGGACTTTTATCTGAATTCTAATCCTTCATTTTGCTTTACTGTAACATCCAAACTGCTTTGTTGAAAAGGTCTTTTGTTATCCTCTCAGCTTTTTAAGACTCCTATTTTGTATCAAAAAGGAACACAAAAACTAAGGATTAAACTGATCACACAATTTGAGTGGACCTCTGTGACCTTCATTTGTATACATCAATCCAAAGGACATCATGATTGATACTTTGTTTTGGTTTACTTTATTGTGTTTTCCAAGGAACAGAGGCATTCTAACATTGCAGTTAGCATGATAAAAAAAGTTGATAGAAATACTTATTATTAGAAAAGAAGTATCTTTGATGATTAAACAAGTTACTGATCTCTCATGATTAAAACCAGTACGTATCCTTTGCTCAGTAAAAGAAGTTTTATATGATGAGAGATTTGTGCTGAATGATGATGTTGAATTATGTACATCATAAGATGACTTGGTTATTTAACCATACTGTGTGCATGATACGTAAAGATTTATACAGAAAGATTAATTGCCACATATTATGCCTTTCTGGTTTATTCTAGCTATTATTGGTTTAGTAGAACCACATCACATTTAGATACTGGTAGTTCAGGTGCAGTCATCATCAGCTGGTTATATACCATGTTGTTGCTGTAGGAGTGCACCACATACGTGAAATATGAAGTAACCAATGATTATGAATAATGATTAAAAGCTTGAGCTTAAGTTTTTGTTTGTTCCTTCATGTGCTTGTTTTGACTTTTAGCAATAAGTGAATGTGCCAGAATCACTTGTGGGTACAGGTGTTTGAGCATTTGGTTAGCATCATCTTATGCTGTCCAGCTCTAGAGACCTATATCTTACCTGGGATAGTTATTACAGTCAGCAGAGAGTAAGTTCACATTATTGTTGTAATTATTTGATGATGAACAAAATTTTGGGACTTATGTGTAGCCGAGAATTCATTCTTTGCTTGCAGTAAATTTCCCTATAGTTTTCATATATCATCAATTGCAGTTGAAAGCTTATAACAGATAAAAGCATTAAGCATTAGTAAACTATAAATTTGAAATGTTTAATGATTATACACCTTTATTTATGGTATCTATCAGATATTGGTAAGGTGGAACTTGGTATCTTTAATTGTTAAGTTCATTCTTGCCTTTGTTTGTAATTTGTGGATTTTTTTTAAATATAGGATTTATTATTTTGTATCAGATTTTGTATGAAACACCTTTTTCTAGTGTGTATAAGTGACAAAAATATGGATATTTTTATTTTGTATGAATATATTTTTGTAATGTTTTAGCAGTTATGAATTTTTCAGTCAGCAGTTTTGGGATTAAGCATAATTTTTTTCCCCTTTCTTTTGGAAGTGTTCCAACCAGCAAGAACATTATGTTTTTAATCCTGTGCTGTTATGTACCAGTATTTCAGATCCATTATGGAATGATTATTCTACAGCCTGAATCTGTCAGGATATCATTATTAAGATTGTATGGGTATGTATAATCTTTTTAGGTTGTAGGTCATATTCTAACGTAGCAACTAACCCTGTGCTGACTTAGAGTGCCATATATTGTGGATTATTTACTGTAGTAAGGGCAATTTTAATGTATTTTTTGGGGTTCATTATGTATTTTTGTGTGTAGATGTAGCTTGGCAGTGATTACTCCTTTTGAAAAATTACATCTTATCTTTTTATTACAAACCAAACCTTCTTAAACACTAGTTAGTGTATTTTTAGAAAATACTTTGCTTAAGATTGATTAGTTTTGAATTCTACCTGATAACTTGACTGTCTTCCACTGATGTTTCGCAGTTTCATTTGCTTTCCTTGAATATTTCCATTGCTCATATCATTCATTTTGCTGTTAAGTATTGTACCTTGTCAGATATCTGTTAATCAGTCATATCTTTTTGTTCATCATGTTGATTATTATACTTTGTCAGATATCTGTAAATTTCTTAATTGTTCATATCTCTCATTATCATATTAATTATTGTATTCTGTCAGATGTTCCAGCAGCTCAAAGATTGACACTTGGGTTGCTTGATGTCATAATACTGACTTAGCAAGTTATTTCATGTGTTTGTAACAGTACTTCAAGTGTGTGCTTAATCTTAAATACTTCTTGTGCAATTTTTATGGCTAAGGTGCAGACATATGCAATTACTTTTGCATATCATGTAACAGTAGTGGCATGTAGATTTGCCTCATGGTAATCACAGGATAGTTGTTTTTCAGACACAAAATTCTTCCATCTAGCCTCATTCATTAGTTTTGGTCACTGTTATGTAAAGCTTTATTCAGGCAGAAGTTGAAATCTGTGTGATTTTAGTGACATTGGTGTAATGCCCGGCCATGGATTATTCTCTCATATATGTTTGCTTCACTGCAATTTAAAAAGTTTAGTGAAGGTTACCTTTTAGCTTATCATTTTACAGTTGAATAGGTTTACATGTAATTTTGGATAGTAGTTGTTATTTTTTGGCATTAAGTTCCATCATTGATATATCTTTTATCTACATTAACTCCTCCAGGATATAAAAGTTACAGTGCTGATTTAGCAACTTTAATGCATCTGCACAGTCTGTCCACTAAAACTTAGATGATATAGTGCTTCCTTTGATAATTCCTCATTACTTTGGAATATATATGTTCACATTCAGCTTAAAGGTTGTATAATGTGATTTGTAATGAGACTTAGAGTCATTATCCAGTGTGCTACTTTTAACCATACATTATTTAACAACAAAACTAATATTGTGATGAACAGATAAACAATAAGGATTGATAGATATTAATGGTAGTCAATGCAGTTAATTCTGATTTGAAGTGAAAATGAATGGCATCCATTAATCCACTTAGCAGAAAAGTATCTCTTTATATTCCTTGTAGAACAAGAGGCAGTGCAATTATGTTGACTTTACATAGTGCATGTTGAGTTTAAGAAACACTGAGGGTTCTTGAAGGTTTTGCTGAAAAATATGTTAGAAAAAGGTTGGATTGGTTATGCTCCAAAAATTCATTTTGCTTTCATTTAGTATATTGGTGTTAGATACTGCTCATATATGACAGATATCTTGAGAAAGTGGGATTTCATCTCAAGCAGTACCTTTCATCTTTTGTCCCGGATGCAAACTTGGTCTTTTGACTGTGGGATATGATTTCACAGGTTCCCAGTCCCTACTTAATGGGAGTGTTTGTCTTACATTTTGTAAAGCATAAAAAAAATGATGTACCCTTAGTTGAATATTTTTTTTAACTTTCTTGCATTTCTTAATATCTGTTAATAGTAAATGATATGTAACATGAAACTATGATCAAAAGCCTATATACAGTATTTTCATATTCACAAATGTATTAACTAACCATTAAAATCAATCCCACTGCTGTTTGTTTTGTAATATGTAATACAGCATTTATGATTTATCTGTGCTGTATGTTAGATGTCATTAACTTTTTACATTAATCGTTATTGTTAACTATGATTTGTATGTAACAGATAGACCAAGATTCTGTGTACAGTATTTTGTTAATTAGGCCAGGCAGTAAACTCTGCTCTGGTAGCATTAATCTCATAGTGTTTTGTATAGTATTTAAGAAAATCTATACTATATGTAGGATATCTTTAACTTTCTTGCATTATTTGATGTCTTTTAACAATGGATAATGTGCAACAGATGATGGTATGACCAAAATCCAATGTATCGTACTTTCATTCACTAATATACCAGCTGGTAGTGGCAGTGAAATTGACTGTGCTGCCATTTTCCTGATTATGTTTTGTAGAGCATTCAAAAAGAAAATCTGTTCTATTTGTTGGATACCTTTAACATTTTCTTGAATTAATTAATATCACTTAACATTGATTAATACTGTATGTAGCACATGAAGATGTGTTTTTATATTGACTTATATTTACTTTTGCGTCAGCCAGTGATGTTGATGTTGGCATAACTGCATAGGGGGTATTTTCTACTGATTTATATGAGTGAATGATATAAACGTGTTTAAGCTATCTAGATATATTTATTGCTGAAACAAATGATGAGTGAATGAGAAGTGAGAGAATATATAGTTGGAGTTGACATGCTAGTGATAGTAACAGATGAGAGTTGATCTTTTAACTGTTGGTCAGTGGGTCACACATGTTGTAAACATGAACACCATTCACTTGGCTGTTGTAGTGACACTGACACATATAACTTACACTCATTCATTGTAAACCAGTAATATGACTTGACATAATTGTCCTTTGAATTTACAAGTTCAGCCCTCTTTGTAGACATAGAAAAAAGCTTAACACCAGAAACAAAAGTAATGTTTTCTTTTATCTAATGGACTATTCCTATACTAAATGGATTAATCAATCCACTAATTAATTGATATTTTTGTTAAAGAATTACGTTTTTATTTTTGATTTGCTAAATTCATGAAAGATGAAATATCATTGTTCCTGGGTTTATGACTTCGATAGTTTCTAGATTGATATTAAATGTTTGATAATGTAACCTTTTTGGTAGAAGTCTTTGCATAGATTTAGCTTTTAAATTTTTGCTAAATCAAGGATATAAACAATTAAGTGTTTAGCTGACAGCTTTCATAATTTATGTAGTTTTTTGTTGCCCAATAAATTTGTAGGCTTTGAATGATGGTAAGGTTGAAGTTTTTATTGTGTCTAGTAACTTCAGTTTACGATCAATAGTAGTACAGCTGGCAGGATGGCTTGTTTTGTCTTGTATCTGCTTAACCACCGCGTGTGTAGGGCAGTAGGATCAGTTTTCTTTTGATGAGTACTTGAAAATACTTGTTATGTAACAGTTTGGTACATAACCCCCTTTTTACCATGTATTACTGGTTTTGATTCACACGTTTGATTTGCACTTTAATTTTTGGTTATACATACCCCATTTCCACCACAGGAAAGGTGTATATGTGGCAAATGATAGATAAGTGATATTTTAGCTCAGCTCTAACCTAAAGCAAAGGTTCATTTTGCTGGTAACTTCACTGACAGATGAAGACGGTGGTAACCTGTATCTTGTAAAATGCATAACAGCTATTGGAGACAATATTCAGGAAAAAAGTAAAGCCTTGTACGCTGGCAAATATGTTACCTGCATTGTTATTATACATACTGTATTCAGTGACTCTGGTGGCTGATTTGGGTGAGAAACTGTAGAAGTTGGTGACTGAGTTTGGAAAAGTGTGTAAAAGGAGAAAGTTGAGAGTAACCGTGAATAAGAGCAAGATCATTAGGTTTAGTAGGTTTGAGGAACAAGTTAAGTGGGATGTAAGTTTGAATGGAGAGAAATTAGAGGAAGTGATGTGTTTTATATGTCTGGGAGTGGACTTAGCAGCGAATGGAACCATGGAAATGGAAGTGAGTCACTGGGTTGAGGAGGGGATGAAGGTTCTAGTAGTGATGAAGAATGTGTGGAAGGAGAGAATGTTATCTCAGAGAGTAAAAATGGGTATGTTTGAAGGAATAGTAGTTCCAACAGTGTTATATGGTTGCAAGGCATGGGCTCTAGATAGGGTTGTACGGAGGAAGGTGGATGTGTCGGATATGAAATGTTTGAGGGCAATATGTGGGTGGTGTGAGGTCGTTTGATCAATTGAGTAATGAAAGGGTACGAGAGATGTGTGGTAATAAGAATAGTGTGGTTGAGAGAGCAGAAGAGTGTGTGTTGAAATGGTTTGGACATATGGAGAGAATGAATGAGGAAATATTGACAAAGAGGATATATGTGTCAGAGTTGAAGGGAACAAGGAGAGGTGGGAGACCAAATTGGAGGTGGAAGGATGAAGTGAACATACAGGAGGGTGAGAGGCATGCAAGGAATAGAGTGAATTGGAACGATGTGGTATACCGGTGTTGATGTGCTGTCAGTGGACTGAACCAGGGCGTGTGAAATGTCTGGGGTAAACCATGGAAAGGCATGTGGGGCCTGGATGTGGATAGGGAGCTGTGGTTTCGGTGCATTACACATGACAGCTAGAGACAGTGTGAATGAAGATGGCCTTATTTGCCTTTTTTCCTGGTGCTACCTCACGGAAGCAGGGGGGTAGCGATGCTGTTTCCTGTGGGGCGAGGTAGCGACAGGAATGGATGAAGGCAAGCAGGTATGAATATGTACATGTGTATATATGTATATGTCAAAGTATGTGTATGTATATGTGTGTATATGTTGATATGTATGTGTATGTATATGTGTGTATATGGGCATTTATGTAAATATGTGTATGTGAGTGGATAAGCCATTCTTCATCCATTTCCTTATGCTACATATTCATACTTGCTTGCTTTCATCCATTCCCGTTGCCACCCTGCCCACTAATGCTTTTATCCCCTTATAGAAGGTTAGTGTCAGGAACAAATGAACATTGGTCCCATTACACATTCACTCTCTAGCTATAGCTTACCATCCTCAGACAAACCCCACCGATTATTCCCTGGTTGACTGAGCTTCATGTTCTTTGGTTCAGCTCATTGGTGGCATGTTGCCCTTTGTATACTTTATTGATCCTGTTCATTCTGTCCCATGCTCTCCTTTCACCCTTCTGAATACTCAGGCCCCAACTCCACACAGCCTCCTCCACTCCATCCTTCCTTTTTTGTTTCCCACTCCTGCTTTCTCCCTTCACTTCTGACATGTCTATCTCTCCTCATCATATGTCCAGACCATTTCAACACACTCTGGTCAGTTTTCTTAATCACACTGCACATATTATCATACCTCTTCCTTTTGTTGTTACTTATTACACAATCAATCCATCTTACACCACATATTGTCCACCCACTACCAGTCTTCATTCAAAGTCCAAGACTCGCATCCATGCAGTAATGCACAGACAGTGACCTGTCCTTCTATACACTCCTAGTGCACCCAGGACTGTAGTACCCTCTCCCATCCCATCACTTATCTCACCCCATGGTTCCAGCAATTGGCACATCCACTCCCTTTGTTAAGAATAGTCTTGCAAAATATGATGTTTGATTATAGATGGAATAGTACCATACTTCTTGAATGTCACTTTATCGAAATATCACATCTTCAGGTATCGCAATTTGGTGGGCCCCAGTAATTACAGATGTCAAAGAGACATAAAAGCAGTTCTAGAGGATGTAAACAAGTGAAGGAAAAATATCATTGCGAAAAAGATGTTTTAGGAGAGTACAAAAGAATAAGAAATAGATGGATGTTGATGAAATATGAGATGAAGTTATTGGTATGATAGACCTAGAAGCTAGGTTGAAGTAATTGGCATAAAGGAGGAATTAAGGAGAGTAGATGGAAAAGGGTGTGTGGACATGAAGATGCAGGCGAAAGAACAGTTAAGTAGGTATGAAAAACACTTATCGCAATCTGTCAGGATGGACTTGGTGTTTAGTGAATGATCAAAAATGCTAATACTTCTGTTTAGAAGCAAAATTGAAAATTGATGCAAGAGTTAAGGGGGAGTAATTCTACTTAGCATTGGTGGTTAATTGTTTTGTAGGCCTCTGATTGTTTGTTTGGAAAACAGGACCCTCATGTCAGTTTAGGAAAGAAAGTCTGTAGACTTTTTTTTTTATTCTTTAGGAAAATATTTATGCTGTTCAGGGATATTGATAAGGCAGATATAAATGCTTTGTTTTTTTTTTAATGCTGTACAGTGTAGTGTGTGAATAAGAGTGATTAATGTTACAAATCATTTTGTGGCTTTAAATACATAATGGGAATTTTTCATGTTTCTTTTGTGGCAATGTCATTATTTAACTTTGGAATAAAGAGGGTGATACAGAAAATGAGAATGACCAAATATTTGGTGCAGTTTAGTTATAGTGGCAGAGGATAGATTAGGGAGATCTCCATTGATTTAGATAAAATAGAAGGCTGGCTGGAATGTCTGTTTAGTTATCTGGACTGACAGATAGCATTTGACACTGTACAGTATAAGAGGTTAGTAAAGAAGTTCAAAGTTTAAGCAGGAATAAGTAAGAGGCCCCTTTGATGGATAGAAGATTATCTTAGTCTAAGGGAACAAAGGATACATGGGTTAAGGTTATCAGAGGGTTGCCGCAAGGTTCTATTCTTGGACCTTTGCTCTTTTTGATCATTGTGAATAACTTGGTAATGATGTATAAGGATGATACTTGTGTAAGCTGCCATATTGTGTGTTACTCGTATTGACAAGCTATTTTGGTGAAGTTTGTAACAAATAGATACTAGTGCAAAAGTTGCAGTGAATTACAGTAATAGATTTGTTGGTAAACTTAGCTTAATTAAGTGGCATTTGAAGTTGGCTGTGGGAAGAAATAAACTGAATTCTTTACAAAACATGGAAGAAGAGTAGGTGCCTTTTCAGTTGTGATGAATAAAAAGACTTTAAAGTGGAATTTGTTAGATGTTTGTTTTTAAGTATACATGTTTCACATGTTCTGTGTGAATGTGGAGGTTTAGGTTTTAAGACATAAATTGGTAGAAAGTAGTGTTGAAGAATAGCTAGGGCTGTATTCAGGGAATTATGAGAACACAAAGTTTAAGTAATTATATTGCAAGAAAGGCACATGACAAGGAAGACATCAGTAAATTGCTTAGATGCAAAATATGCCTAGGAGGTATAGAAATACAGAATACAGGAGGGATGATAAGAATTGTAGTAGCTTATTTGGTGACCAAAGAAGGGAGAGACAGACCATGTAGAAGAGACAGGTCTTTCATGAACCTTTATCTTTAAAGTTTCATCATTAGATTCCAGTGGAGTTAGATTTTGGATAGATTTTATGAACACTATGTAACAACAGTTGGTTTGATTTTTGGACAATACAGGAAAAATATACTTTGAAATAGGAACTTTGAAAGAAGTAAAATACTGTTGATAATGATATCAATATTGATAATACTTGTTATGTTAACTGACTCTGTAAGTGATTAAGTAGCGTGCAGATATCATAGTGTTCAGCGGCTTAACAGCTGAAGTTTGTTGAAGACTGGCCTAAGTTTTGCCTATTGTTTTTACCAATGTAGATTATACTACAGCCATGCCGCTCTATAGTCGTTCTTTGACTTCTTTCCAAGTAATATTACTCTCAGAAAGTCTTGTCCTAGTTCATTTAAGTAGCTAAGATAATTAGTGCATTTCCTAATTACTTCAGGCTTTTTGATAGGTGATTATGATTATCTGATTCTGTTTGTAAGTTGCATGAGAAGGCGCTACTGATTCATAATCGCATTTTAAGTTGAGCAAGTTTGATATCCCTTTTGAATAATTGATTTAGGTTTATTACCAACTTCATTTTTGTTGGTTTTTAGCACATCTGGTCAGCTTTGACAATATTTCCTGTGTTAAGCTCCTTTAGTCATTTCTGCATATGTAAACCCTTCTACTTTTTGAAATGATAAAGCACTTTTCTGTTTTCTGTGTTTGTTCATGTTATGACTCTTCCCATCAGCCTTTTTGAAATAAATGGACTGTGATGGTGACCTTGATTCTATGCATTTTCTGCATATATAAGAAAACAACTTTTTTGAGTTGGTCATTTAAGGGGATTTAACCTCCTCATCAGGGAAACGTTTGGATTTGAAAATTTTATTGAGACTTTATGTTCTATTAATCTGCAGTAGACCTGGTACCAATCTATAGTCAGATAAGATGAAAACAGAGAAGAAAAAATAGTCCATTTTAAGAAGGGGCTTTGCAGATCGAGCTTCTCATACGTGTTATAGTTTAGAGGACTTTTCTTTCGTCATAGCTTATTATCATAATGGGAATGCTATTGATATCATGTTCCTTAGTTGTGGTATAATCTTTATATAAGGTGCCATAAAACAATCAAGGCAAATCAGCACCTAGAAGACTCCCTAGACTAGAATATACAGACAGCAGAAAAATAGATTCTCATCAGGTTGTATGATCAAAAAGGTAATGGAAATTTATGCATAAGCAATGGAATTCAAGGGATTTAAAGGTGCAGAAACTTATTTTGAAGGAGGCAAATCTTAAAGTAATTTCTCAACTTGAACCATGTTTGTCTTCATATAACACTTGAAAGTAAATGACTTGCACAAAGATATCCATTATTTGGACATAAAAACAAGGTTTTCATATTTTCTGTTCCCCATTATTATATGGAAGAAATGTGTGTAAAATTGTGAACTGTACAAAAAAAAGTGAGCTGACATACCTTTTATGTCTTTAAGATAGTGTTAAAGTACTGTATCTGCATAGATCATCAGGTGGAAAATGTGGAAGGATTATGGCAGGTCTACTTAGAGGGCAGGGGTATTAGGGCAAAATCCCTAGATGGCTTGGATGAAGTGGGGATGAAATTTTGAGATACTGATAAAGTAACTGATCATATAACAGAAACTATAAGTTGTGAAAATTATTTAATAGAGAATATCATTATCTGTTATCTTTACTGTCACATTAGCAGCCAAGCCACCTTTCCTGGATTGCCCACGGGGGCTGTATGCCAGTCCTTCCACAGGGCCCATTTTGGCTCTCGGTGGCCCTAGGTGGTAGAGGTACAACAGAGCAGTGAGCCTCACATTCCAAATTCATTTATGACACTATTTTACAATTTTACTGTTTTACACATATTTGCAATATTGACACATCTGTACACTTAGAAATTGTTTCAGAGTGGTTGTATCTGAAGCCAGCATGAATACAAAAAGAAACACCATCATTTAGACACCAGCTTGCACTTTTTCTCCCTCTTTCAGTCAACATCCACACCTTTCAGTGCCTTTAAGCAAGTTTCATCACCCCAGTTGGTGGTTGCTGCACAGAAAAGTGCGTGATAGCAAAATCTTTGGCAATGAGTCCATCTGGACCACCCATACTCTGTTGGACTTTATGCACTGGAGGTCGTCTGCTAAACTTTTTCAATTTTGTTCCAGTACATCACACTCAAACTCTATCAAGTATTCTTATCATCCCAGTTTTCACCATGTACATATTGCATGTATTCAAAAGATCTCTATCATCTGATTGATTTTTGCACACATTCCATAGACCCACTTTGCATATGTGACTTATATACTAGGCACATATTCCATATATGTCTGTCACAGTATCCAGCGCCATTATCTTATTACCAGTTGTATGGTCCACTTTACCACTATCTTTCATTTGTTCCTTTTAAAGTGTTGTGCATATGGTGATCACATTTGTCATGCCACCACAGAGCAAGCATGTCCCATGACCTTCATGAAGGACTCAGTCCCTGCATGAATGGCTTTCTGGTTGAACATAGGCTTGTTTTTTCTCTCTGCCCCACTGCCTAAAGCGGTAGTATTATGGCCCATCAGGTATTGGTATAAGCCTTGAATCATGTATCAGTTATTAGTGGACTCTGCATAATGTGGCCTTTTCTTAGGTACTTTTCCTTGAGTGCTTTCACTACTGCACCAGACCTTCCAAATGGGTTATTCTTGGGAAGGTCTACATCACTGCCTGTGAACACACGTCTATCACCATTTCTGTCTCACAAAAGCATAGGACATATCTCTTAGTCAAAATCTGTGCTTTTAAGATGGGATGTAGTCTTCCTTTGAATGGCACTAACATCTTGTCTTTTGCAAGTTTTTTAAACGGCCTGAAAAACATACTTTTTTTTTTGAGCCTTTTTTTCCTAGATGTGATTAATCAGGATTCCCATCGTCTGTGAAGTGTAGCAAAAAGAGAACAATCTTGAACCTGTCTCTGGTTTTATATTTTCCAAGTCATTCCTCTAGTACTCATATTTCTTTTTCTTTTAGTGTAGCAGAGGCAAAACTAATGCCCAAAACAGAGGGTTTACTCACAGTTTTATTATGCCACCTCTGTGTTTATGGTGAATTTTCATAATGTGTTCCATTAGGTTTCCCTCAAACTACTGCTCCAAAAATGAAGGTTTTTCTGCATTTTCATCAACACCAGTCATCACAAATTTCAGCATTTTTGTCTGTCTGAATTAGGCACATTTTGGTAAGGAAACTGTACTATCCATCCTCACAAAGCCTGTATATCTCTGCAACCATGCTTGCTTGCACTTGGCCCATATTATGCACTTGCCTGTACTCTTCCACCTTTCACATGAATGCTAGCATCCTTGTCTACTCCATCGTCACTGAGACTCACAATCTGCACGTCATCTTCATATTCTTGTTCACACATTTCTATATCTGACTCACCAGATTTTGGTTCTTCATCACCACTTCTCACAGGGAGTGATGGTCTATTTATTTTCATGGTGTGTTGATTTCATTACAGCTATGCTGGGAGACAGAGGTACTGTGAGTAATAATGGATTATATATCAACCATTCTCATCGCTTGAGATATAACTTAGCCTCCACCCACTTGATACCCGCTTATGGGATATGACAAAAGTGACATCTAGTAACCATACAAATTAGATGATGTCAGTTATCACTTCAAAAAGATGCCTGTGAATGATAATGCTCATTTGATCACTCCTGTGGTCTACTATGACAGTCATTCGTTTATGACTCTTGACATTTAAGGTTAAAGATAAGCTTATATCTATAGCACTCAAGAACTCAAACTGGATATCTTTTCATTGCTCTGAAGCCCTGTGATGTAAGGGAATGTTGCCACATTATGTATGTTGCCTGAAAAATTTAGGTACTCCTTTAAGAATCAAGAGTATGTTTGTGCATGCAGCGCATATATAAACAAAATATGGGGAGGGATTTAGAATGTGAAGCTGTTTAAGCTTTTCATCTGTGATAAGGTGAGATAAGAAGAATATCAAAGAAAGAATAAAACTACTTTTTTAGTTTTATTTTGTCATAATTTTTTACCATAAGTGGTCAAGGCCCTTTAAGCCTTAGGAGATGATAGTATGACAGAAATTGATTGAGTCTTATTGATTGACACTTTTTTTAGTTTTGGCATTTTTTTGACGTGTGGTATTAAATCCGCCTGTCATTTACATCATATTTTGTAAAACTTTCATTATAGTGAAGGTACTTTCTTCATGATAGATCCAGTCTCGTCACTAGATTCCGCAGGATAAGTTAGTCCAGAGCAGCAACATGTATTTGATTTCCAGAGTATAATAAGCAGATATTTAATGATATTGCAGACTGAAGATACATTTCTGAATTTTGTGATTTCATACCATTTTTGAATTTTTGAATGTTTTTGATCGCTAATCACCAGCATTTTATGGGCTTGAACTTTACTTGTTTAGTATTTTGAAATTTGTAATTTTTGTATAGTATTTGTGTTCATTTAGTAATTACTTGTCAACAGTGTCGATGTTTATGTATGTCCCTTGTTTTACTGGTTACAAACAGTCTGACTTTTCTTTGTTTGGCTGTTCATCCTGAGGAAGTAGTCTCTTCCATTTTTTCTTCCATTTTTTCTTGATATCTGGTGATAAGAGACTGGTATCTTTTGGTAGGGTGGAGATGCTTTCTAGGAGAGTTCTAATTCTGCTACTATTATTTTAATTTGTTTTGATGATCCTTTTCGAAAGAGATTCCCCATGTTTTTTTTTTAGCTTTACTGCACCACTACTTTTGTTACATTTTATCTTTTTCAGTTCATTTTTTTTTATGGAATTTAGTCACATCATTTTTTGTCTGAAGTTCATGTATATAGGGATCTATTTTAGATACTTAGTGATCCAATTTCCAGTGATTTGAGAGCCCCAGAGCCTCAAGGTATATGTCTTAGGTTTAAGTCAATCCCAGTGGAAAGCCTTATAACCACTTATGCAGCTTTTGGTTTTATGGTATGTCATACAAGTCCTTGATCTTTAGAACATGGATTTAGGCTCTTTATAGCTTTAGACAGACCCTTGCCAATTTGTTTTTCAAGTAGTTTCCTTGCTTTCTCTTCAGATTCAGAATAGTACACTTATGTGATGAGGTTTTAGCAGGCTTAAGGTACCTACCTTAATGGTGGAACCGTGGTAATTCTTCTCATGCTAAGTAATTCCTTATTCAGACATACAAAATAATTATCTGGTAGACATTAGATTTAGAGATTAAAGTAAGCTTTTAAGTAGCCCCTCTCTCTACTTTCCCATTTTCTTGATTTGTCATTTCTGAAAGAAACTGGTTTTTGTCTTTCCATGAATTAGTGGTTCTGTATGAAAAGTGTTGTTAATTTTTGTTTTCCTTTGAACTAGTTAATTGAATCTTTGAAAGTCTATTTCTTCTCAGTAGAACGTAGAGACTTCAGTTAACCAGAAATAAGTGATTTGGAAGAGGTCTGCAAAATTCTTACTTTTATCTTCTCTTATCTGGAGTTTGCCTTTTTTTATACTGTTTTGAAAAGGGATATGTCTTCTTGTAGCTTTTTTTCAGTTTCTAACCTATAGCTCATTGAACTGAGTTCTGAGATTCATTAAGGTCTTTGTTGAAATCTTAATTATCATCATTTTGATATGCAGAATCTTACCTTTTGTCCCTCAACCTTCTTTTATCCAGCTGCAAGTGACAACCCAGATTTTTTTAGTTATTGAATAGTAGATAGTTCCTACATACATCTTACACAGTTCACTATACTTATTGCTGTTAGGCTTCTTTTTTTGTTCTTCACTTCCTCAGACAACCCATTTTTTCCTCAGCCCTTATTTTTACTGTATTGCTTCCAGTCACATCATTCATTGGCTCCCCATTTTCCTTTGCAGCAAAACATAATGTAATCAGTTTTATCTGATTCCTTTAAGCAGGTAATTGTGCTTTAGGCAGTGTTAATTCTTCACCTTCATATGGTAACATGAGGGGGATAATCCTTGCTCACAATCATAAGATTCACATTTGGTTAGAGTGTTATTCTAGGAGTTTGAACAAGAACTTTTTTCATAATTAATTGTACAGCTGGAATTTTTAATTGGTATTTTTGAATGAAAGAAGAGATTTATATATCAATTCTAAATAGTTGATAAATGTTTATTTTAAACTTGGTTTCATCAGCTGTTATATCCTTAGATGTTCTTCTGAGGCAGGATGTAGAGTTTGGTTAGATGTAGAACTGCTTTATCTTTCAGCTTAAAAAGCTGTATGGTATAAGTTAATTCTCTTTTTTTAAAAGGTTTTCCTGTTAGTAGGAGCTGTGTCTAGGTTTATCTTTTATGAGGCCTAACCTTAAGGCAGTCGTGTTCAATCTTTGGAGGATGTTGGTGAAGAATTCTTATTCCGTTTTTTCTGGGGGTGAGTATTGGTGAAATTATTACCTTACCAGGAAAAACAGTGGGATTCCTGGCCAGGGATGCTTTCTTCAGAATGATTTTTCTACCAAATTTTGGACTTATTGATGCATAAGAGTTGCAGTTACAGCTTTTTGGATTTATTTGATGAAGAAGGATATATGATTCTTTAGGATTACACTGTACTCTCTTGCAAGATCATATTACTTTCCTTTCTTTTGATAAGAATGCTGTTTTCAGTTGATTTTACGAAAGTGGTTAGAAAGTATTATTCTAATCAAATTATTTTTCTGTTATTATGTAACAGTTTTATAGGCTTGCACATTATTTACTTATTGCAGGCCTTAATTTGATGATGATACCAAGATAAGGTTTTTCTTCTCATTTTTTTTTATTCAAAAGCTATGCATTTTTTCTTCTTACCTCTGTTTTTCTGAAAAATATGAATCCTTTCCTCTGAATTTACTGTGTATTTCTCCTGGAGGTCCTTAATTTCCTCATAATGAGGATACTCCATCTGTTGATGATGATGATTCTGGATTGTATACTTCAGTATACAGTGCTAAGTCCGTTTACCAGTATTTTCTGCTGATGTATGTTTAAAGGGAAATGTTGCAAGATTTCTTTTCCATACTCCATTACTTGGATGAATTTGTTAGGTTACTGCTGTCAAGACTAGGTAGATTTGACCTTCATTAACTCATGTTTAATCACTTTCTTTCTTGTGCAGGCTGATTCAGCAGTAGGTTGGGTTTCTACCTCCTCCCAGCTAGTTGGCATGATGTATCTGGTGGCCACTCGGACTGAGGCAAGGAGCTCTAAGGAAGCCAGGTGGCAGGTAGGTGCATGTGCATTGGGATACCCTGCTTCTGCACTTGCACAAGCTTCCCACTTGTTTTTTTTTTTTTTACTTTACTCTTAATAATTTGTTTATGAAGTGGGCCTGGCAGGGTGCAAAGGCAGCTATAAAGTTGAATCAGCCTGTACAAGAGAGAAAAGAGCCTCTTAAAGGTTTAAGAAAAAAAATGAAAAGTACATGAGTGTCACAGTAAGACAAAATAAGTCTTCTGTAAACTGATACACACACACACACACACCCACACATACACACACACACACATTCACACAATGAGATGATCTCAACCTTTAAGGTTTTAAAGCAGATTGATGACAGGGACTGTGAGCAGTTCTTTGAGATGTAGGAATAGTGAAAGAATCTTTTATTGAATATGTAAAGAAGTACTTTTATAGTACAAGAGTGGTAGCTGAATGTAATAGAATGACTAAGGACATGGTTAATGAAGACAGCATAGATAAATTTAAGAAGTTCTATGATTGTAGAGAATGTTCAAGAGATGGGGCTCCATGGGTGTAAAACTCCTTCTTGTATAGTCAAAATAAGTGAATAAACGATGAGATTTTGAGTCTGTCTCAGGCAGAAGGGAGGGCTGGGTGGATTGCTTGTATTAGGATTGGTAGGAAGTTTGGTTAAGAAGCTGGATTACCGGGCTGGAATAAGGGGGAGACTCCTTCTGTGGATAGATTATCTTAGTAGAAGGAAACAAGGAACCTTCTCTTAATGGATCAAGGTCATCAGCAAAGTGCCACAAGTAGTGGAAGGAAACAAGGAACCTTCTCTTAATGGATCAAGGTCATCAGCAAAGTGCCACAGGCTTCTATTTTAGAACTGTTACTCTCTTTGATATATGTGAATGACTTGCCTGAAGGTATGGACTTGTACCTGAATATGTTTGCAAGCAATGCAAAGGTCATTAGGGAAGTAAAAAGGGAGGAGGATTGCTTCAGCAGTCAGATTCCAGAATTAGCCTGATACAGGATTGATGAAGTTCAACCTGTCTAAGTATACAGTTATGGAGATGTATCACAGCAATATAAGGTTTTGATATGATTAGTATGAAGTAGGCTGCAGGAATTTGTGTAAGAGAGACTTGGGAGTTGATTTTATCCTTAACTTGTTACCAGATCCCTACACTAGGAGAATGTTTATGAAGATCAACTATCTGTCAAGAAATAATAGACGTACATTAATGTTCACAGATAAGGAGATATTTAACAAGCCGTCACTTCATACATGAGGCCAAAACTAGAATATGCTTCTCAAGTTTGGTCATAGCATCAAAAGAAGCTTAGAGAGAAGGTCCAGAGGATGGCAGTAAAGACTACCAGAATTAAGAGAACTGATGTCTCGATGGGGTAGATGAAACTGGTTAAGTTTAATGCCTCCAAGACCAGTTTCTACCCATCTCTCTATTAAAAGTTTCTCTCACCTATGATGGTTCTTTAATGCCACCTCTTTACTAATTAAGAAACTGGGAGTCCTGTTTGGGTGTTGAAATATCTTTTCTTCCAAATAGTTGCTCTGTCTATACAAAGAATTGATCAGTCCATGTATGGAGTACTACTCTCACATCTTAGATGGCTCTAGTTCTACATCCTATCAGGACAGAGTTGAGTCAAAAGTGGTTCAACTTAAAAACTTTCCTAGGATAACTTCAAACTTTGACCTGCTTGCCTATGCCACAATGATGGCTCACTTTTCTTCAACTGTAGGTGTTTCTTTGGAATTTACTCTTGAAAGCTGGATGCAGTACTTAACAGTATTCAGCATGTCGTGATTACTCTGTGGCCATTGGCAACTGAAGGGTGGGCCATTTTGATGACTGTTTCTTTCCCTATACCTCGAAGCGTTGGGACTCAATCCTCTCATGTCTTTCCGAGTGACTGTGGTATGGCACATTTTGAAAGACAGGTTTTCACTTCCTCCACAATTTGTGGATACTATCTATCCCTTGTCTCCTTTTTTTTCTTTTTCTTGAACCTTTCTATGTATTTCAATTAGGCTCATCCTTGATGTGGAGTTTTATCCATGACTGGAGCCTCTGATGAAAAAAAATGTTCATTTGCTTTCTTTTCATCATTTCTGGTGCTTTACGGACCACTTTCTTCTGGGAAATCAGTCTGTAGTGGTATCTTTTCTTATAGAGGAGTATTATATTTGCCGTCTTCCACTCCCCTTGCACTTTACCTTTCTCAAGTGACATCTAAAACATTTTCAGATGTTTTGTTTAGTATATCAGCACACATCTTGAGCACATACGAAGAGATTTCATATGGACCATGAGCCTTATGTTGGTGAATACCTTGTAATATTCTGTTTATGAGTGGAGTGTGTATGTGTGTGTGAGGGAAGTTTTTGAGTCAATTTTCTGTGGTCATAGACTCAATTTACAGCCAGGAGGTCTTGGCTCTAAGTTAACTTTCTGGTAAGACTGAATGACTTCACTGTTACTTTATTGATTTAGCTATACAGTAGCTGTAGCATGGTAATGATTAAACAGAGAAAATGGAAAAAGAAATTCATATCAAGTGGTATATCAAGGGCCTCATGGACTCCTGTGTCCTTCTAGGGGAGTTTACCAAACAGGTGTATGAATTATTATGTTGTACATAGCCGAATAAAAAAATCTGAGTACAGTGCAAAGATTATGAAAGAATGTATGTACTAAAACTTTTAAGACAGTGCATTGTATGTAATCAGCCCTCTGACACTCACCATTTATGATATTCATAAAATGATAGAAATTCAGATTTGGCATTATTCTTCCATTTGATTACCAAATCTTTGAAGCATTTTGCACATTTTGAATTTTCATATATTGCTTAACTTTCTATGGCATTACTGTCTCCTTAAGGCTCAAGAATAGCTTTTTATGGCATTATTGTCTTCTTAAGGCTCAAGAATAATATCTAATCAAGATTATTTTTAATCAGAATCATAATGTATATGTTAGACGTGTTAATATATACGTAAGGTATATTCAAAGAAAAATAAGGTACAGTATACGAATTATAAAACTAGAGATTTTTATATTAAAATGAACTTGACAAATAAGTGTTCTTTTCCTGATGGTTGAATGGGTTATTTTAAGCTTTGCCTTGGCATTAGAAGGCTTGGTGTATTTTGTAGACGAAGATCAAATGATCATGAAGCTGCTGAAAAATGATGTAATGTGTTTGCTTCTGTGACCATTGAACATGATTTAACATATAAGCATTTTAAAACCAAGGTAAGGCTGATAGTTGTCATATTGAATATTCCAGCAGTGTTTATATAGCTGTTGCAAATGTGGAACATTGATGTAGCACTTATAATGTGAAAGGTCAGTGTTGTTACTGTCATCATGGAGAATCTTTTGCTGTACATGTGAATGATTCATAAACCTTGGAGGAAATGTTTTGCATTTGGTATATAAGGGGCATTAAAAATATGATAGGGAGTCATCAAGACCATGAATGAAACTTGAAGATGGCAAGGGAGACCTTCACTAAGACCACTTGTAGATTCTCTTATGTTAATTGCACAGTAGTGCTTTGCAAGTTGATATTCTTATATTAGGGTTGTATATTATTTCCTCTTAGAACTGCATCCCTCATATTGATCATATGATCGGTAAGGTAGCTTGAGTAGTGTTCATCATTTATAGGGGTAAATAGTACATGCTCACAGGGAAGGAATTTGCTACATTTTATGAGTAGTCTGTGGCATATGTCATAGCACACCTGGAATGTACATCTCTGGTATAATGCATAACACACCTGGAATGTACATCTTCGTATGACTCAAAGGGCTCAAGATCCTAATGAAGGAGTGGAATAATTACAAAACATGAGATAGTTTGAAGTGCAGTTATAATTAACCCAAGTCATCATCACCTTTTGCCTTCCACTACCCACTGTGTACATGGCTAGAGCACTTGCCATGCTTTCCAGCTGTTGCTTCTAAAATGCAATGCAGAGTGCCACTAGAAGTTTTGTACATCACTTCTTATCAGCAGGCTTTAACCTTGAGCAGAAAATAAATGTGATACATTTATTTGATCATCGCAGGGTATTATTATGTGATTCTCTGTGTCTGTGAACCAGTGGGACTCTATGGTGACTCAGTTTTTCCATCATTTGACCATACTAGTCCCTTATAAAAGCATCTCCCCTGTGGATAGGACAGTGATTCTTCTGTTAGAGGTAGGAAGTACATTGCACTAAGTATATAGCAAAAGTTTAATTGATATACCAGCTGGAAAGAGTAGTGTTTCTGCAAGAGAGACACTACAGACCTACCTATTAGTACCTACTATGGGATTTAGCCATAATCATAGGGCTTGCGCAAAGTGCTCACTGCACGTCTTGCTCGTTGAATAAGATGATTTATTGCAGTTACCACCTGCATTACAAAACAGTCTGTTCTTGGTTCATGTGGGACTGACTTCAACCACATGTCAAGCATTCTTTACAGTGTTTCTCTCATTATTCCTTAGAAAGTTCTTAATTTCCTTTTATATTGAATGTAGTCTTTATTCCTGGTTAGATTGTCGTATATTTTTGTTTGATTAATTTTTGGTATGTTCCATGTTATGCTAGAAGAGCTAATATCTCTGTAGCTTCTTTGTGGAGAAGCTTTCAAGTTTACCACTTTTTATTTGTACCTTCAATTAATTTCCATGCATAAGTTTTCATATTTTTTCTCTTCTCCATTCAAGGCAGTTCTTTCAGCCTTTCATGGTTGTTACTACGTTCTATCCAGTTGATTTTGCTCGTGAAGTGAGAGAGAGGGAGGGAGAGAATATGTATGTATATGCTGCAGATTGGCCTGTTAGAAAGCAAAGTTTTTAATGAGATGTTGTGAGATCAAAGAGGTTTGGAGTTTTTCTGTTGGGTGATCAAGAAATTTTAGCTGAGTTAAGGCATTTGAAAACATATATGAAATCGGTTAAAAGTGAAGAGCCTGTTTGAGCACCCGTACCTCATGTTCACATTCTCTTACATCCAAGCCACCAAGTATTAATCTGCACTACAGTACAACTACCTTATCCATGAGCACCAGTAAAGCCTTCCACTTGGTGAGTACAAGTCAAATTTACTCAGTCTATTCCAGAATTCTGGAACATTCTTTTTTTTTATAAGTTTCGCTTGATGGAATTTTCTGCCTATCTGAATTCAGATAGGTCCCAACTAAGTTGGAGACATGGGGATGTATATTATTAGAAACATATTTTTTTTCTAACCTTTCCCACTATAGAGGCAGCATCAAGAACAAACCTTTAAGTAAGTATGCTCACTTTCCTCCTGTTTCCTTTAGAAAGTCTTAATTCAAGAAGGGAGGATTTCTAAGCCTTCCCCTTACAGAACCACTTATTCACCTTCTGCAACATGCCTATATCGAGGTAGTTTTCTTTCTCCCCTATTCTCGTGGATTATTATTGATATTATTATTTATATTTATTTATTTTATTAGTAATTGTTATTATTATCATTATTATTGTTATTATTATTTTTTCATTCTTTTTTTTCATGCATATTTGCCATTTCCCACATCAGCGTGGCAGCGTTTTAATAGAGGACTGAGCCTTCTCTGTTCCTTTTTTTGGAAAAGTAAAAAAAAACAGGAGGGGAGAATTTCCAGCCCCCCACTCCCTCCTCTTCAGCTGCCTTCTTCGACATGCAGGGAATACATGGGAAGTATTCTCCCCCTTACTTTTTTCACTCTACTCTCAACTTACTCCTTAAGCACACTCTCCCAGACTCTTTTATCAGCATCTGGAGTTTTCTGTGGTGCCTGCCACTAGAGCTGTGTCACCTTCAAGTGTCAATTTATTGATTGCTCATGACCTCCACCCTCACCATACTGTATAGACCTGACCTTCGCTCAAAGACCTTTCCATTCATCTCCCTCACTGGCCTACACATGAACAGATTAAACAACTGCTGTGACAATACACATCTGTGATGCAGACCTACCATCATGGAGAACTTTTCATCCTCCTCCCCTCCCACTCACACTTATCTCATACTATCCCAGTAAAATTTCCTTCCTGCATTTAGTAACTTTCCATTTACTGCATTTATTTGTAGTGCTTTCTGCTGTGTCTCTCCCTCAACCCTTTCATATATTTTCTGCAGATCTATCAATGTCATATACATTTGTCTTACCTTATCCAAGAATTTCTCACACAAATTCTTCAGAGCAAAAATTTGGCCCAGACATCATACAATACTCCCAAAGCTGCATTGCTCCCAGTCTCGTGTTCTATGCATGCTACCTCCCTGTCAGCAACCACTTTCCCCCATATAACTTACCAGGTATATTCAGCAGACTTATATCTGTGTAATTCAGAAATTCACTTATATTCCTTTGCTTTGATATAAGGGCAATATATATGCATTTTGCCATTTCTCAGGTACCTCAGCCATGGCTATATGACTGTTGAATAGTTAGGCCTGCTGGTCACAACATTGTCACCCCTTTTCTTGAGAAACTATTCTATACCTATTCACCCTTCCCACTTTGCTCACTTCATCTTAAAACGAAGCTTTCATTACCTCCTCTCTTTTCACCATACCATTCACCAGGACTCTTACTTTGCATGTCATCTTATCCCATTACACTGTGTCCGCCACCTTCTTTTTGATACATTCAACAGTCCCTCAGAATACACATCTCTTGAACATTTTCTACTATCATGCAAGTATTCAGATTTTTGAATGCTGTCTACATTTGCCAAGTCTTCATTGATTTTGTTTCATTCATCCACCACTAATATACATAAAAGTACTTTTTCACATCTTTTTTTAACAAAATTCCAGCTTAAGTTTAAGTCCTCCTGTTGTTCTTTCGCTACATCCCTTGTAGAACTATCTACATCATCATTCCGTTTTAAAAACTTAAGTTTTGTGATCAGGTCACCCCTCCCCCTTGTCTTTTCCAATTTTGGGAAATTTAAGGCCTCAACTTTTCCTTGTAACTCATCTCACTTAATTCTGGTACCAACTTTGTGGCTCTCTTCTATAAGCTCTGCATGTATGTAGATGCAGTAACCAAACTTGAGAAGCATATCCTAATTTTGGCCTTTTCTATTTTGTAGACTATGAACAGCTTGCTGAATAATTCCCAATCCATGAACTTGAATGCAGTTTTAATGTTTGCTAGCAAACAGTTGGTTTCCTTACTGTACTACCAAGGTGGGACTCTGACAACAGGTTAGGGATGATGTTGACTCCCAAAATTTTCTGACACACTGGTTCCTGCATCCTATTTTCCGTTAGATGATAGTCATATTGAGGCATTCTTTTGCTGTGACTCATCTTCATTACATTGATTTGGGTTGAACTTCATCAACAGTGTATCGGACCAACTTTGTAGTTTTTCATAGTCACTTTTAAGTTGATGCAATCCTTCCTGCTTTTCACATCCCTCATATCATTTGCATTATCTGCAAACTTATGTAGGGAAGATTTGATACCTCCTGGCAAATCTCACATAGATCAAAAAAAGAAAAAGGTTCCTGAAGAGAACCTTGCTGTTTTCCACTGATGACCTCAACCCATTTTAAGTACGGCCCTCTGGCATGCATTCTTTGTTCCTTTCCTCTAATATGATCTTTTATCCTTCCGAGGAGTATCCCTCTTATTCTTGCATGGTGATCCTGTGTTGTTAAGTGTCCTAGACAGCATAGTTTGAAATGCTTTCTGGCCATCCAGAAACAGATACTCCTCCCAGGCCTCCCTTTAGTTTATGATAGAGCTCACTCTTCTAGAAATTTAAAGAAGTTTGGTACACATGACCTCTTTTTCTAAAAGCCTAGCTGTCTCTC
>JAUUDZ010416113.1:0-14695 GCA_032361705.1 Panulirus versicolor | reverse complement strand
ACCCCCTTGGAGATGATATGAGGTATGGGTGCCCGATTAACAGGGTATGGTCATGTTATTGCCCTACGATCATGGTGTTACCCATTCAGACATTATCAACAATACTTAAAATTCAGTACTCAGAAAATAGCCCAGTCTTGTAAAAAAAAAAAAAAAAAAAAAAAATGCCCGACAAAGCATTTACCAACAACTAAAAAAAACCTGCCCGAGGAGTCCAATTTTTGTTTTTTTTTTTTTTTTTAATGATGGGTGCGTCCCCACTTCTAAGAATTTTCGCCCCTGATCGGCAGTTGTATATTTTTCCTCCTTGGAAATTGGTACATTTTTGTACATCGGCTGTGGGTCTACAACTACAATGTCTTCACAGGTCTAAGAACATCACTTTCAACAGACCCTTCCTTGTTCCTGAACACTGGATACAGTTATCTTGATGATAATAAAAAGCGAATGCTTTATTTAGACCCACGACGCAGCGAAATTAGGCAACTCTCGTAGAGATACCATCGGATGTTCCTTGATAACATCAAATGTACATTGCATAAACAGATATGCCTTCGGTAAAAATAAAACGTCAGCGTTTATCCCTTTGTCAACACCACAGTGATTACCAGCGATACCCATCTGTTTCAGTCACTCATAAAAGAAAAAAAAAATGGAAACACCATTTTCTCTTGCATATGATATGCCCGGTCAACCGATGCGGTTTCTCCCACATCGACACAATGGCATTTATGTGCCAGGTTATGACACACTGTAGCCATGCTTTACAGTCCTCCTCCAGATAATGAATCAGCACAGTATGTTCGTCTGTTTGACCGAGAATAGGTTTCCTTTAGGAACATGTCTCTTGTTTAACAAACATTTGTTCAATGGCTTTTAGAAAGGATACCTGACATTCGGCTTTAGATTACACATACACTAAACAGACATACGCCTGCAGCTACAACCTGTGCCACCAATGGCACACACACACACACACACACACACACACACACCAGAGCTAAATAATGATAATGATGATAATAATAATAATAATAATAATAATAATAATAATAATAATAATAATACCTCTGTACCTCTAAAACGGCTGTCAGTGACACACACACACACACACACACACGGTGAATACTAATACAGAAATATAGTCATAGATTCTTTCATCAGACTCAGAAACCAATATGATTAGCTTCTCTCTGTTCCTAAAATAATCATATAAGAGGGATGTAGACACAACTGAAGTCATCCACACATGTATAATTAGGCTGAGCCAACATTCCTGTACAGTTCATTTTAATCACTGTAAACTACGATCACGTGACGTCAGGGTTACTGACCGTTGAGCACCGTAGTTGGTGTGTCGTTATGGCCGTTAATCCCGGTGTTTCTGGCCCATTATTGATACGTGAGTATGATTTATTGGGGGCGCCGGTGTGGCTATCGTAGAGGAGGTGGCATCCATACTGCGTACTGATCTCCGGCTGATGTTTATGTAATGGACAGCAGTAGCTGGGAGGGTGTAGAATAAGAAGAGGTCCCGTGTAATGACCAATTTGAACGTTGTAAAGGGGGGGGGTTAACTATAGTTGCAGGGCATTATTTCGTTTAACTTTTTATTTCTCCAGTATAAAGAGGGAGTTCTACACTAGTCGGGCCCTCACATAGCGTAATCACTGATATGTACCATATATGGATGGAGTTGTACACTCGTGGGACCCATTCTTATATGTGTGTATGTGGAATTAAGAGGAAAGGCATGAAATTCTAAGGCAAATGTACCTTCAGTATGGAGGTTTAAGAGACGTTTGGGCCATTTCTCTCCATCAGGCTGGAACATCCTTCGATTACGTACCTATATCATCAATAAGACTTAGCTCACTCAGGCACCAAGCTGTAACTATGAGTGTTCAACAGTACCAATCTTATTGTTCAGTTCCCCGACCATAAAGTCACGTCCATTGGGTATAAATGGCCTACCCTTGGACCTGACCCCTCTTAGGACCATACCCTTGTGATTAGGAAAGGGGTCGAGGTGTTCCAACTCCTCTAAGGGTCATACCGTTGTGCTTAATGGGGGGGGAGGGGGTCGAAGTGGTGCACCATAGCAGTAATAGTCAAGATGATGTCAATACAGTCATTATGTCGAATTTCACTGATGCATCAAATTCTCGAACATTTTTATCTTGTCTCGTGGGCAAGTCTAGAGCAGCAGCATCGTTGACTGGTTCCCACGAAGATGCTCCTCCCGTCCGCCCTACCTGCCGTTACCTTTCACTCGACCATCCTCCTGTAACCTCTCCCACACTCATCATCGGTAAACCTAATAAATCTACCTCATCATCCTGTCGCTTAGGTTCCTACGTTTCTAGACTGGAAGGCAAATTTTAAGAGCAGTTCCTCAGAGACGGACGGACGGACTGGCCTGGAAGACCGTTGACAGCAAGCGACGATCAAGTAATGTGGCGCGAATTTGTTCGTGAAATCTCTCCACGTCGACGGTGCCAAGGATGCTGTTTGGATCCTGAACACAAGTTCACCCCCTCCCCCTACAGTCTCGCATCCGCTTTATTGCTAGAGAGAGAGAGAGAGGGGGGGGTTGGGGGTTGGCCTGTGTTCGCGCGCGTGTGTGTGTGTGTGTGTGTGTGTAGATAACCAGTGATAAGCTCCCCTCCCTCCCTAGCAACAATGTTGAGCGATAAATCACAAGCATGGAAAAGAAAATGATAATTGTACCCTGCAGGACGGACTTGTGAAATCAACAAATCGATACAATACTTAGTAACATATCATCTTGCTATTTCCATATCAAGTTCCCCATTAAACATACCACAGAACTGTTCTGAGCTCTGTTCATCTAGAATGAATTTCAGGTCGCGCCGTAAGGCTGCCTTCGGTGTTAACACTTATCGGGACATTGTACGACCTCGAAACAGGAGTTGCCGTGGCATGACGTATGATAAATACATGTCACATGAGATGGTATCCGCCAGCGGAACACGACAAGTCAGATACGACTAATGACAGGCACAAGACCAGTACCGACTGAGTAGTAAACCTCGGGTGTCTGCTCACGGTAATGCCCGTCCTGGAAGGGTTTTGCTCTGTTCAATACTCGTGGATTCCCCCGCTTCCTCCGCTTTGCTCGGACGTTACAGTTTCCTGAGCACGTGATGGGGTTCCCTGCCCACTAGCTCAGACTGCGAGCCTCCTCCTTAACTCAGAATGTCGGGAGTTGCTCGCTTGTAGAAATATTCTGGCAGTTCCTCACTCGTCGTAATGCCCGAGAACGCCGGTTCATTGCCGTTTGGAATACACCGTTGGCTCCTGCTCATAGGAATACGTTGAGTTTCCGCCGTGTGGTACACGACAGTGCGGATGGAGGCAGAACGTTTCAAGAACTCGGCCGCCAACACCAGACTCCTTGTGCAACTAGTACGTCGAGGGTATCGGCGGAGCACATGGGGCTGCTGCAAAAGAGAACCTTATCGTTTTCCCACAAGTACTTTAAGACTCATTGCCATCAGGAATAACGACACGATTATAAACTTCTATAGGTGTGAGTCGCGATGTTTCTAGGTGCCAGGGCATTTAAGGACCAGGGTTCGTACCCTCTCCTAAACTCTCACAGAGTAGAATTTTCTGTTCTGATTCAGAGGTGGTACCCCAGGATTCCCTGCCTTAGAAGTATTACCCTATATTCCTGAACTCGCACTGACCACTTCCACCAGTTGTATCACCATTCCAGATAAGGAACTGATTATACATATCTCGCATCCATACATTAAGATATGGAGAACCAGCATCAAATGGTGCCGTCGCCTTTTTACTTCAACTTCATCTGGATGATGGAGTACCCTAAATCGTAAGCGAAACCTTGGCGATCATTCGTTCGTCTAAAGTTTTCATACCTATATACCACCATCAAGCACGATCCCTCATCACCCCTCCAGTTGCCTGGGTCTGTGTCTGTCACGGTGAAACAAGCTTTACCTTCTTCAGCACCTCGAGATCCTGAGCAAAGACCTCTGTGGACTCTGAAGGTATCACACCAACACCAGCTGGGGCTCTACAATGACTCCGCTGATTCAACAAGTGTCCGAGCCAAGGCGCAGATCCGCCGCAGCCTGCACGTGACCAGGTAGTCACACGGTCGGGTAATTAGTGACGAAGAAAGATGAATAAACTCCATGTATGGAGGATACCGGTAATATGAGTTCCGTCATCCACTCCCCTCTCTTTAGAGGGCGATGACCTCCAACTAACAAGCGGTGTGCCACACATCTGTATGGCGTACTAGAAGGTCCCCTGCGACCTTTATGTACAGTCGCCATCGTTCTACCGGTAGCAGCTGAGGGCAACAGATTCTTTAGGGAGGAACTCGAGCTGACGGCGGCTCCCGTAACTGTTGGCCCCACTAATAGCCGGGCGAGGGGTTATACCTACGCACGTTTGTAGGTCTCCATGTGTGCCCACTCCCACGCCATGAGACAGCCAAGGGGTGTGGGAGGGTGAGGAGAGATAGAGCGAGGACAGTCTCGTCTCTTCTGCTGGGAAAACCTTTACTACAGGCTAGGCCAGGTCGCGGCCCCCTGAACATTACCCCGGCACCGACCTACCTCTTCCCCAGCCTCCGCGACGCATGACCACGGCCTCAGAGCCGCCAGCCCACGCCGAAGTCCTTCCCACGACCCACTGTTCCTCACACTCGTCTCTCCTGAGCACTGGTAACGCTCCGAGGTTCTAGCGCTGCAAACGGTGACGTTACAGACTAATAAATCTCCATCGTTTCTAAAGCTGTAAGGAAAGGGTTGCTCTCCTCTGGTTGGCTCTGCTACCCATCGCCATGACGTTAACACCAACGGTTAAGCAACAAATGACGTCACGCTTCTACGAACGCTGCTCTGGTATTATCTTTACAAAATTTATTCCAACCTGAAATCTTATACTGGCAGATTTATATGAATACAGTACAGTTTACGAAACGAATTGGATGACAGATCCGGCCGTTTGCATGACGAGGACTACGGTGTAACTCAATCGACTTCGATCTAAACAAACGCCTTCACGACCCACCGGATGCGTAATCTCCCTTGACTTACGCTGGGGCCGGACGTCACACGTCCCTCACCACAACCACACCAACGGTGCTCTGGGGTCCAGGGTGGTGGCAGAGGTGCAGGTTTGGCTGTTGTCGAAACAGAAACTGGACAGTTCCCTGTGCGACGCACAGATGAGGGAGGCCGTTGGAGGAGATATATACGTTCCATGTGAAGGGGAAGGGTCACGCTTTATCATGACTGCTCAGCGGGCAAGACAGCACGTGTGGTTTATCGTCCATGATGAATCAGCAGCCGATATCACCCTTGACCTTGAGAATCACACCAACAATCCAGTACCATCAACCCTCCATCACCCTAGACCCAGTACCATCAATTCTCCATCACCCTGGACCCAGTACCACCAACCCTCATCACCCTAGACCCAGTACCACTAACCCTCCATCACCCTAGACCCAGTACCATCAACCATCCATCACCCTAGATCCAGTAACACCAACCCTCTATCACCCTAGACCCAGTAATACCAACCCTCCATCACACTAGATCCAGTACCACTAACCCTCCATTACCCTGGACCAAGTGCCTTCAAGCCTCCATCGCAACGTGAGGGTAAACAAAAAGAAAAATTTGAAACATAAGAATCAAGAAAAGATTTGGCCCAGTGCCTAATGAAGATGGCAACTTTAACTAACGACAATAAAATCATGATTCCTTCACTAAACAAATATTCCAATTCAGATTCCCTATGTATACTATAAACACAAAACATATTACCAAAGACAGAAAATGGGAAATCTAGACAGATGATATTCACTGATGTGGACAACTGACATACCAATATCTCTTCCATAACGCTGAGGGTCGTAAAGGTCCGTGAAATTAAAAGTCTTAGAGTTGTGGAACAAGAATTATGACCTCAGGACACTACGGCTGTCCAGCAGATAACCTCGTCATGGACAAATCGCGTCTCTCGTTCTGTGTCCTCAAGTACCACTGGACTTACTAACTTCCTACCATCTTTGAGCCAATGCCAGCAACCTTCCACCACCCTGGACCTAGCGCCAGGACCACCCTCACCCTCCAACACCTTGACCGTGGGCTGTAGCGATCCTCCTACACCCCTCATCCACCCTGAGACCTTCCGTTCCTCTCGTACTGTCACCCCAGCAACTCCCCAGGCCGTCCCCCCGGCCCCAGCACCACGACACCGCCTCCCATCATTGATAACAAATATGTTTTGAGAGATAAGCCCTTTCATTATCAGCTGCGGTGGGTAGCCTAAGTTGGTGGAGTCAGTGTCCACCAGATCCGTGTGTGCCAGCGGCGGCACCCGCGTTACTCCTCTCAGATCGTGGAGGATTGTGTTGTGTGGCTCCTGTGTCTGGCTGCGTCTTGGCCGGTGAGATAGCGGCAGGTTAGGGTCGTTGCGACACCCAAGACGAGGTAGTGACAGCAGCAGGGACGACGAGGTTTTCAAACTGCCTCTCTCCTCAAGTGTATCGCTCCGTCTCGTGAACTCTGGCCACCTGATGTAACCCACACTCTGCAGTGACCCGTGGAAACGCGCGACGGTGCCATAGTTATCAACGGTTAGATCAAGGTCCTGTCGTCTATCCTAATACGTCAGTCGCCGATTTCTTTTTTCCTCTCTCTCTCTCTCTCTCTCTCTCTCTCTCTCTCTCTCTCTCTCTCTGTTCTCGAGATGACAGTGGTGACACGCTATTGGCTCTGGTCATCACCTTAACGTCAGAGTGCCGTTCAACAACATGGATAAGCACCAGTCACATACCAGCGTCCTGACCTTATTTATCTGGATTCGTAACGGGAGTGAGCACGGCGGCTGAAGGAGTGGCCGAAGACTCAGCAAGATTAGTGAGGGGCCTACTAACCCCATCTCCTTGGTAGTTGGACGTGGGTCACCTGACGCGACAGTTGCCTCGGCCACCTCCCCAGGTGCCGATAGCTAAGAACCGATGATAATACCACTGATAAGGCCGACAGAACTGATTAAATGCAATGATAATAACAGCTCGGACAGAGTTACGTAGGTGAAACATACCAGCTTATCATAAACGTCTCAAAAGTTTTAAAAGGGTTACGAGGAGGAATTCTTTTGGCCCGTAGGGAGATCGTAAACTAAAAGCAGCAACAGCGTCAAGTTGTAGTGTTTGGTAATAGAAGGATAAGGCTGGACGGGAACTGGATGGAGCATCTGTTGCCTGACGTAAGTCTTGTGGGGACGTCAGCCTAACAGGTATGATGAGAGGCGAGGACAGGTGTACCTGTGTGCCGGGAGACGTGGGCAGGTGCAGAGGTTTGACAGTGGTCGATTGTGTGCGCCTGCAGGTGGGTAGGCTCCCATTGGCCCTGTTGAGCCTCCTGCTGCTCCTAGCCGCCTCAAGGCTCGCCGCCGCCGTCCACGGCGTCTCAGGCTTCCCACACCACCTCCTCGTTCCTCAATCTGGAGAGAAACACCCGGAGCGGCTTGTGGCGCCGCCAGGCACCACGCCTGCCGGCCACACACCCAACACGTGGACCCAACAGGTATACACACATCGCGATACCACGAAGGTGAAAGGGAAAGACAACGATAGAAGTGGTGCCTTTAATGGTGATAGTTCAGAGGATCAACAACCTAGAACCACTGAGGAACCACGGGTCACAGAATTAACTATGGTGACAGAGGCCACCGTAACCTACACCAACCAGTCTCTGGCCGACGAGTCGTTGGAGGGACCGGAAAGTGGTGCGAAATTGTTTGTGTTTCCCATCAAAAACAGATGCTCCATAAAAGTTCTTCAGGAAGACTTAGACACTCGACGCTTCGAGTTCCCGAACCCCCTCCTGTCCTACATACCACAGCCAGAGCAGCGTGCTGAAGACTCGCCTGGCGCATTAATGTTGGCCCAGAAGTTCGGACTCAGCCTTCCAGCCGGGTGTGAGTACATGGAGCGACAGATCCAGAACGCAGTCATCTGCACCGGCTCCAACATTACAGAGATTCCAGACTTCTACATGGTGCGGAACCTGGAGTCGCTACACTTCACAGCCACGGGCATCCAGAGGGTGACTGAGGAAGACACCTTCCCCAGGTCCGTCAACTCCCTGTACTTTTCTAGCGGGTCGCTCTCCATGTTCGACGGCCGCAAGCTGTACAAGATCCCCGACCTGGACACCCTCTCCCTCGGATACAACACCATCAGTACCTGGAGCTTCGTCACGACCTTCGACGCAACGAACGCGCCGGACGAGATCAAGTTAAAGAAACTGAACCTACAAAATAACCTCATTACGTACCCGGTAAGTACGGCGTCGCCTCAATTACATCCCTAACAATTTAGCGGCACGAGAATCTGTTTGTCAAGAACGAAGCGTTTCGGGCGACGATACTGATGAAAATAATGTCCCCCAGCTTCTATGTTTATTTCGATGCTTCAGTCTTAGGTTTTTAGTTTTCATAGCATCTCTGGCGAGTTTTTCGCTAAATAAATGATATCCCAAATCCCTAAAACACATTTCAGCTATTATTTTCGTTCCACTCTGTGGGTGTAATTCGTCATTACGGAGAGAGTAACGCGTTGGTTGCAACCGATCTTCCTTCTATAAACCTCAGATATATGTCGAGGCACTTCATACATCAAGAGCATGAATAGAGTTTAGGATATACTTGTGTCTTCTTAACTTCCTGCTTTCGTCTGTCATCCTTCGCTCCTTCCATTTATTTCCCCATTTCTTTTTTTTTTTCCCCGTAACTTTTGTTTCATCGACCCCTCTCTTCGCTTCCCAGCGGAGTCTAGAGATTGAAAAGAATGCTTGTGCTACCATCTATTGACATAAAACAAAAACTACGTTCACTCACTAGTGATCTTTCGCTCAGGTATTGTCCTGCTTCCTATCCTCTTCCTCCCAATCAATGACCTCCTTGAGACCAATAACCTTGTTCCCCCCTGTGCCGAAGACAACCCTGCACGCTATCTAGCACTTCCTTTACTGACCAGCTAGTTAATCAGACCCTGTTTGTACAGGGTACTGAAGCCACTACAGGGGATAATCTATGTGGTTGCGACAAGCACGAGGATTAATCGAAGTAGTTTCAACATGCAAAGGGATTAATCGAAATAGCAGCAATATGCATGAGGATTAATCTGTGGATACAACACGCATAATCGGATTGGTTGCATCGCGTCTGGGGAATAATCGTAGCGTATGGCACATCCATGAGGTTAACTAACAGACTGAGCATCTATCACTGTGGACTAAGTCATCATGCGGTTAAGATTATAACCTAAGCAAACCTTATATATAAGACTTATATATCATACCTAATTAACAAACTAATATCTCAAACATCCGTAGAAATAACACAAATTTATAAGATAATACTTTCTTAGAAACGACAGTGGAGATGTTAACTGTACAACAACAATGTAATCGAAAATGGCCAAACAAGAGTTACTTTGGCAAACACTTTCACAGAGGAACTGTACAATGGCTACGGAAAGACCTTTGATAACCTTGGGGCGAAAGCATTTTTGAAATTTCTCATAAAAATCCTAGTCCCCCGGGGGTCTCTTCGCTAAGTGCGTCCGGTGGCCAAAGATACCATGACACACCTACGGAGATAAGGCTTCTACGTTTCTTTATTTTCATAAACTCTTGATCACCGCATTCCCAATAACTCTCAGACAAACCCCTCCAATATGCATCTCACATACTCAAGAAGCTCCGCGACGCCCAGTTAGACAAAACATATATACATTTACCTGCAGAGCCACGTTCAGCGTCTCGGTGACGGAGTCAGTGAAAGTCAAACCTCATGCCAACCTATCAGTGTCTCCTTTCAACTGTATGCCATGCGAAACGGTAGGCAAATATAGATAACGAAGGGCAGAAGTGACGGAACGTAAACAAGGAACGTTCGTAACCTGTTACTACAAGGGTCTTCGGTTGTGAAACTTCCATTAAGGGTAAGGCCTGAAAGGAGTCTCTAAGCGGAGGGTCGCTAGAGATATTTAATTAGTGTGTGCCACAAGCCAAAGTACAATGGCGCCGCAGACGTAGGACTGAGTCACTCCAACTTGAGAGGGAAGTAGAAGTGTTATGCAAAGATAAGAAAGCAAAAATGCATGTATTAGAAAAATATATATGCCACGGGAAGGATATGATAATGCAGCTGCTAAGAACAAAAGCTAAAACAGAAATCAAAAGGGTTGTTACAACCCTTTAAGCAAATACGACCTAGATTATGATGGTCTAGTTATCATCCGATATTCTTTGCAACTTAAATTCATGTACGTGTAGACCATTTGCTGTAACTCATTATACAGTCGTACGGTTGACTTTTGCAAGAACTTGTTTTCTGTCTTACTTCTGTAAGAAACCATATTCTAAGATGAGGTTTTGTCGAGTTTCTTTCCTACGTTTATTAGGCTTTTGTAACGTTTGGTTTCAGCATAGACTGATTAAGTTTGGTTACGGTAGTTAAGTCGGATTCGTTCGATCACTTGGCAAGTTAGGTTTGGGGTTACTTGTACTTGGTTAAGTCGGTCTATTTAGCTTAGGCTTAATTAGGTTTGAAAATCAATACTTTCGGAGCGTCACTGAGGCAGTACGCTACTCAAAGTAGCCTAAATTTGTCCAGATTAAAAAAAACATTCCTTCATCGCGGTCATCTCGAGCATTTAGACAAGGGCGTGAGATAAAGAGTATGGAAGAAATTGATTTGTGCTCCTCAGTTGTTTGTAAATCTTACTTTTTAGAGGCGAAATACTATGAAAATAAAGGGGATGAGAAAAGAAGGAAGCGAATTCGAGTTCCGATAGCCGAGGTGCAGGAAGAACATACCGGTCAATCCTAGCATGGCTGCTCTCTACACTGCTATGAGAAGCAGCAGCCAGTCGCACGTCGCTTTGGTGGCTAGGATACAAACAAAAACCAAACAAGAAAAAAAGAAAAAGCATACGAAAAACAGATAAAATGAATCAAAGTCTACCGTACCAAGGCGGCGCTTTTCAACTATTACCGGGACTACGCTTGGGGGAAAAAATCCTTTATTTACGGAAGAAACTTATCATAAGGCTTTTTGGCACTGCATTTTTATGAAGTGAATTAATTTTCCCAGACCAGTGAAACCATGATGATTAACGGTGTATTAGTCTTCCCAGCGTCGTTGCATTTAATGACACGCCGAATTGGACACGAAACCACTACTTCAATCGTTCAAGCTTGTATCAATGTCGCTATTTTTCCCCCATCCAGCAAAACGGTATTCGAATGTGGTGCAAATTAGACGACCACCAAGGCTAATGACTTACAATTCAGAGGTAACATATCTTACCTACAAAAATACGTTACACTACGAAAAATACTTTTAATCGAGGCTGCGGATTCAGATTCTATGGACAAATACGATAATTATCTATAATCCTGGTCTACTGTGCAGCAGGTTCTACGGTTAAAGACGATAATCATCTATAATCCTGGACTACTATGCTGCAGATTCTAAAGCCAAAAACGATAATTATCTATAATCCTAAGATCATCTCTAGACACGAAAATGAACTGTACACAAACTGTACCCATGTTAACCACCAAGTGCTTAAGAAAACATATAACGAAGTCTAAATGGAACTGTTGGAAAGAAAACTGTCGGTGTTCCAAGCAAAGGTCTCTAATATTTCTATCAACAGCCATGATACACTTACTATGTGTCGGGTACCCATCACAGTTCTGGGTTCGTCTCCTCCAACATTCAGCTTCTGAGCGTTCACTTTAGTCTTCATCTGTCACCGCAAAGTTCACTCAATATAAGACACTAATACGGTTCACGCTTTTCCTCTTTCAGCACAAGCATCAGTAAACTGCTTCGCTCACTATGGTCTGCACCAGATAGCCAAAACTAATCTCCATGACGATGGAGACCTGAAGCTCATATTCGAACTCCAGTACCGAATCAGTTTTGGGTACATAGCTTCATGTCACGTAATTGGTGATTCGAAGCTTTTCCTCGAACACCGGCCCTAAGGCAACTATCTGAACACAAATCTGAGTCCGAACAACGGTTCTGAAGCTCCTATCTGAATACAATTTCGAATCATTAGCTCATGGTTTCATGTGTCTCAGGCAGCTGGAAGCATTCGAATTCCCTCCGATCGCTTCTTGGTTATTTGGAGTAGGTTAGACTGATGATGGTATCTGGAATTGACTCCCCAATTCAGCAAACGTCACCATAGGCTGTCTGCTCGTCAGAAGCAGGGTTTGCTTTGACATAACGGCCAAGAAATAATTTTCATCAAAACTTCATCTATAAACTGATATTACTTTGTTTTCATATGAAATTCAATATCGTATTATCCGGAGTAAAGTATATTAGTGAGACTAACTACGGGCAAGTACCAGATTAAAAAGCCTCTTTACTTACAGACACGAGGAAAAAAAAATATCCCAAACTGCAAAACCTTATAAGATAAACGAAAATTAATCTATCCACTGTATTCTACGGGTCAAGTCGGATGACAGGCCATAACACCAACGCAAGGTCGAGTTGACAGACAGCTGTTTGAATATGACTGTCGGTTAATACAGCTACTTCAGCAATATCAGGTGTTTATCGAAAACGAGAAGGTAAAACACTCGTTTAAAAGGGTCAATACTAGTACTTAATGGTACTCTGGCGTTTCCATCGTATTCATGAGACTGCATTATTGTACAGAGTTCAGCAGAAATTTTAAACGGGTTCATGAAAAGTCGTCTCATTCAAGAAGCTATATTCATGCACAAGGAAGGAGAATATATTAAGAGTTAATTTGCCAAAGAGGAAGTGTAGCATAAACATATTATTTTATATACAGAGTATCAAACACAAATATCTGTCATCTTAAATAAATGAGTTATCGCAGTGTACATAATCAAGGAAACATATAAATGGGCAAAGTTATCAAACACATACTTTTATCACAAAAAAATAGACCTTCCGTGCAAGGCAGTTAACGTCCGCACTCCTGGACGAAGTCCTACTCAAGTTTGGTAAAATGTGCTTCATGGTAGATCTACGCATTATTCATGGAAAGCAAAGTGTGAGCGCGTGGGTAGAACGGCACAATGCGTGGCCTTTGTATGACTAGGCTGCTCATTTAAGGCCAAATAGCGGACCTGCTTCCATCGTCCTGATAAAGTAGTAATCACCCAAGTGACGTGACTCACAACATTGCCAGTCTGATTATCTTAAAATGCGTAGTTCTTTCGAGATTTTTCAACGTATATATTAAGTGGAACTGAGGGGCCTCATCATAGCTCTTTCCATACGTCATCTTTATCTTTTAGTTGGCGACTGGTCCATGTACTAGTCGTTCAAATGGTAGGCATATAACAGTCTCTTGTTGTACTGCCTATAATCTCGCTTGTCACTGTCTTCACATCAATACCAAATCACCACAAATTCGATGGAAGGAAAACTGGACAACAGTTCTCTAATCTGAAAAATGAGGAAGGTGAATAAGTACAGATGCTTCCGAGAAAACTCCACAATATTAGCCTTTGTGTTTCCAATAGTAACTGCGTAATTATACGATGGGAGTATATCAGACAATTATGAATCAATAAAAACACGGGGGTGGTCAGGTATGGTCTATGTCTTCAAATGAATTTAACAATTTAGGTAAACGCTGTTGAAACTGTAAGATACAATCACTCATAGCTGGGAAAACTGGAATCCTCTTCGTAAGGATAATCTGCACCAATGAATGTACACTGACCACTAGCTGTTGAAATCTGATTGGTCAGCCGTATGCGGACTATTGCGACGATAGTGACTTGCAGGAATCTTTATCTGGAACCTGTTTTAACCAAAGTGTAATCTAAACAAAAGTCATCACACTTACTATCTTACAGTCAATCTATGTTAGAAGCATCAAATGTATGAGAACAACGTGTTGGGGGTACAAACGCGCAGTAAAATGGTCGCTTTCACTGGTGTGCAAGCGCGCTTGTGTATCAAGACCGGCTGAGTCAGAAGGGGCGATGTTCTCTGCACCAAATGTTCACAAACCGGTCCACTTCGTATCCTTATCAAGCGGTTATTTATAACATCACATTGTGGTGACCAACTGCGATGGTTTATTACACATTTGAGATATATAGAGTTCAGTTTGGATGAACATCTTTCGGTGTTTATTGGCTTACTTTTCGGTAATTCCATATTACCATCTTCAGAGCAACATATTATCATCATTGGAGCTATATCATATAAGGAAAGGATGATATGCATATAGATATTACATGCATATTATCCTCTCTTTATAGGTTCGGATGTGGTGTATGTAGATCATACTTATTCATCGTGTAAGGAAATATCCAGTAAACTGCATCTTAGCTCAGGCCTTAGAATAATGTTATCTTTTATAACATCACATGCAGCTGAGGCCATGATTAGGGCCATCCCATTAACGATATATAGGGATAGGGGAGAAAGAATACTTCCCACGTATTCCCTGCGTGTCGTAGAAGGCGACTAAAAGGGAAGGGAACGAGGGACTGGAAATCCTCCCCTCTTTTTGTTTTTTGTTTTTTTCCAAAAGAAGGAACAGAGAAGGGGGCCAGGTGAGGATATTCCCTCAAAGGCCCAGTCCTCTGTTCTTAAC
>JAUUDZ010416102.1:0-14695 GCA_032361705.1 Panulirus versicolor | reverse complement strand
GTGTGGTGACGGGAATGGATGAAGGCAGCAAGTATGAATCTGTACATGTGTATATATGTATATGTCTGTGTATGTATGTATATGTTGAAATGTATAGGTATGTATATGTGCATGTGTGGGTGGTTATGTATACTAATGTGTATGAGGGTGGGTTGGGCCATTCTTTTGTCTATTTCCTTTCGCTACCTTGCTAATGCAGGAGACAGCGACTAAGTATAATAAATAAAAAAATATATATACAGTGTCCGCTAACAAAGTTGGTGTGAGGGAGCAGCCAGGATTTATCAATAAATATTCTAATAAAAATTAACAGAAGCATTAATGAAAGAGCATCACACTTCCAGGCAATGAATGTCAATAAACACATAACAGTTCCTCATGCCACTGGTCACCCTCCCTACAAGAAGCTATTCCACAGCCATGAGCAGCAGATCACATTGATGTTGGTTCTATACCAGTATATTTCTGCTATAAATCTCAGCTGCCTGGGGAGAGGATGGGTGGTTTTCATGGGCACTAATGAATTTTAGAGTTCACTCTTTTACATAATCTAACCTTTCTCATATTCAAAACCTCCAATACAATTGTCTTATCTGAGACAATAGAATAAAGTGAAATGTTCTAAATCATCCTCTGCAGCTCTTGTTCTATTCCTGAACAGCAAACTGTCACTGTATAATGAAATCACCATACATCTAGGTCTAACTTCAACTTCACTGAATTGGTAGAGTAATCTCTCCTTTCCAGTAGGACTCTGACTAAGAACTGCCCACCCCAAGTTTACTCCCTCGTGTGACAGGGATTAGAACAGTGGCCAACTGAAAGGAATTACAAGAAGTTCAGTTGTAAGTAAGATACACTTAACAGAAGTAATGTTGGGACAAAAATGGAACTGAGATATAATGAAAATCCCGAGCAAGAGTTGCTGTCATTGGTGGCAAACGCCTCCTACAAGAATTTAACCATAACTATAAAATATTTTCCCAAGCATTATAGCAAACACTTAAGTAAACATGCCCATAACTTTTGCCCCTCCACCGAATTATTCATATCTATGATGTAATAAAAATCAATTCAAATTAAACTATTAAATGGGTCCCATTATTCCTAAAACTGAAAAGTGCGACATTAGTCCTTGATACTACATGACTAAACAGCTGTGTTATCACGATAACAGATCCCACCACTGGTGCCCATATTGCTCAACCTGCTGCTATATCGGGACAATAATAACATAGGTCTTAAATATGGTGTAATATGCGAAGAAATATGGTGGCTACACTCACCAACGAGAGCCACCATAGAGAAATATGTCAACAGTAAGTGACACGAGTTGAAAACTGTAAAACAAATGAGAAGGTATAGCTGTATCTTAAGCTGCGACGAGTTTCCTTTATGTCCCCTCCCCTGCTTATTAAGGAATGTTCGCATCGTTCAACGAAGGGGTAGATTCTATCTTTCCTTTTTTTCTTTCAGTCACGATTCATATAGAAGTATCATATTTCAATACAATTCTAAGAAATAGTATATACTATTGAATTAATAAGAAGACGGTTTTCTACTTCTTTCGAAAAAAAATATTTATATTTGTCTGTACATAATTCTCGAATATAGAAGGGAGCCATATGTCACTACTTAACACTTGAACGCTGTTCATACGAATTACGATAAAAAGTTATTCACTTGTGGTCAATATACTATATTATTTCTTATTACAAATAACTAGACAAATTACAGCGTTGGTGAGAGAGGTTAACGAATGCACTTATCAAGGAAACTCGAACGCTGGTTGTTTACATTTAGGTCCGAAGCATCGTCCCTCTAGTAACAGGGAATTGGGTATAGTAAAGTTATTACATGTACCTTCCTGTGGATGATGGTTTCGTTCTTCTTATGATAGACTCCTACATCGTCCTTTTAAGTCACTTCATTTCAGCTGCACCTCTTCATTAAGATGTCGGTTGTCATAGAGACCACCGTGGGAGACATCACTGTGGATTTATTTACAGATGCCAGACCAAGGAGTGAGTTCGTTATTTTGGACTGAACTATAAATTAAGTAATTGGGGTTAAATCACAGCTTAAGCACACATCGAAAGTAGCTTTGGACATTTAGTGATTACCATTCTGCGAGTAAAATGTTTAGAAAGTACAATAATAGTTGCGGATCGCGGTGTGAGTTTTATTCTTCGCTATCATCAAGGGTTATATATATCAGAAGATATGTGGGGCTAATTATTGTAAAAGAAGGTAATGATAACAATTGACGGTAGTTATTTTACTGCTCGTAGTATTTGGAATTTATCTGGTTTCAGAACCATAGCTGATCTAGTGGTAGTATGCCAGACGCACCCAGGATTGAGCATCATGCAAGTTCCACACAAATAAAAAGAAAGGATGATACTCCAAGCGACTGATGATGCCATTACCCACTCTTCTTAGAAGCAACCATTTCACATCCAAACGCAGATCACATAAATGCAGATATATTTTTCCTATAAATCAGTTTTGATGAGGTTTGCATAGGTTCTGTTGATTTATGCAGGTGTTTCATCTACTTTTACTTCAATTGATCCCATATTTTCCCTGGTTTCTATAACCCTAACTGCAGTCACCTTTAATATCAGAGAATAAAATTAAATTTTCCCTATCACATTCCATCGCTCATATCCTATTCTGTAAACACCATTACTATTGCAAAACAAAATCTTTTAGTATCCATAGCTAACAGTGATGGAGAGCTGAACAGAACTTTCACTAAATCCAGTATTATAGCGCTGCAAAGGAAAGTAGGAATGATGGTACTGATTCTGGTGCTGAATCGTTGACAAGAGAATGTTTACTTTCCTTTATTTCCACTTGTTACTGGATTTATCAACTTTTCCTGTACAAGAAAATTTTTTGCTAATATCAAAATTCATACAGTCCTGTTAAGCAAGTATCAATTGATTTGATAATGTCATCAGCCAAACAAGGCAAAATGAACAAGTTAGAGAGAATTCAAAAGCACTTCTCTTTCCTTTCCTAACAATATGAAACAAATAATCGAACACCCAAGTTCTCAACTCTCATGACCACTCATCTAACAGACTCAACCTCTGTTTTACCTCAGAACTCTCCAATTTTACATACATTATTTCTGCCCCTTTAGGGTCCTTTGACCACAATCCTATGTTACCTCTAATTGGGCTTGCACAGAATTAGCAAGAAAGGAGGAAGAGAAGATATAGATGAGAGGGGTTAAAGAGGTATAAAACAAGGGAGTGGCAATGAAAACAGAATGGAGCGAATGAATAAAGGCAACGTTACAGGAGAAAATCTAAATGAAACAAATGCAAGTCAAAATAAAACTGCATAAGTGATGACAACTGTGATAACGAAGATCATAGAAACTGATGAAAATGAACATAGTTAAGAGAAATGTCAGATTTTTGGAGAAAATATGAGTGAGTTCGATGGAAGACAAAATAAAAAAGCTACAAAAGTGATCAATGTATGAAAAATAAGACCACAAGAATGAAGTTAATGTACAACAGGAAAAGGGAATGCAATGAAAATGAGCCATTAGCAAATATGATGAAAGACAATTTTACATAATGACAGTACTTGAGGCAGATGCAGGCACTTTGATAAATGATAGTATATTCATGCTAGAATGTGTATGTGAACACTGGTTTTTATTTCTGGCTGCCTTAAGATGTTAAGGAAGAATGTAAATAGGCTTACCCATAATCATGATACAAATATGAAAAAGATCACCTCAGTGGAAAAAAATTTAAGTAAAGGCACCCTCACAGCCTATATGAATTACTGTAAGAAAAATGAGAAATGCAGGTTTAAACATCCAGTAACAGTAAAGCATATGAAAAATACAATCATAGCTATCTCAGGTGAAAGAAAATTGTGTATTCAGAGCTTCTTGTCAGGTGTTTGTAGACCTGACTCTTAAACATAAATCATATGAAGAGTGAAAGAATGAAGGAAGAAAAGTCCACAGCTTTACAGTTCAAGGAAAGAAGGTATCACAAAACTCGATCTATTTGTGGCAAGTATAGGATGCATGAGCTTACCTATGGATGCTTGTGTTGGAATGAGGGTATAAATTGCACTTATCTATTTTAACGGTTGAAGTCATTCTGATAACGTTAAGTGCCATTGCATTTCCTCTTGTATAATTTCTATATATATATTATCTAATGGTTATGTTTATAATATAGGTATTACCAGACTGCACTTGCATGGGTTTACAAATGAAAGGTAACCTTCGGTGAGGTTGTTTCATTGTCACTAGACTAAAAAAGAACAATCTTGTCGAAGAATGGCTCATCCCAAAGGTGTCTATCAATTTCTTGCTACTAATGGTAGTGTAGCCTTAAGGTGTGAGGGGCCTCTTTTGGTCCAGGGGTTATATGGTTAATTTATTAATTCATGATAGATTGTTCAGGTGGTCTAGTATAGCTTAACTTTCCAGTTTTCTATCATGAGTAAATACATTTAGGGAAATTGTAGTAATTTTGTCATACCAGTACATACATTAGAAAACATTTTACAATAACATAGTGGGCAGTATAACACATAATGGGAGAAATATTTTGTTATGATGAACCAGAAGTTAGAACCATAAAGAGTATCAGTATAAAAACTATAGTGTGAAAGCTACAAGTAGAATTTCTTATTTTTAAGAGCAAGAGACTAATTATTTGTTTTATTCAGTACTAACTCTGTGGATTTCAGCATGCATGAACTTCCTGAAACTCTGCAAGCTGAAATATTACAACTTGAATTTGATCTTCAGTGTAGAACGCAACTTTATTGCACAGACAGGTGACCCAACAACAACTGGACGTGGAGGTAACCTAGCTTTTTCTCATTGAAGAATTAAGTTATGTATATAAATTTGTAGATTATACTAAAGTCTTGCAAGAAGCTTTACAGTAATTTCACATTCACACATCACTATTTTAAAGTTGCATAACCAGTAAATTACATAGTTGAGCTTAATCAGCCATTAAAGACTTTCTTTCAAAGTGCAATGTACCGATAAGAAAAAGTTACTTCCTTATTTTGTTCTTTCTTTGGTGACATTTACACAACAAATTCCCCTTTATATATCTGCCTGGTTGCTCATACTATTCACAGTTTCACCAATATGCGCTGTGTTCTTTTTATGTACCATTTTTTGCACCTATAAATATTTCATAATCTTCTCTTCCTTTGTTTAGGGTACCTCCTTGGAGATCCCTCGTATTTATATTGTATATTCCATTATCTTTACGAAACATCAAATTGTGGAAATGAGTTTTTGACATTTTTAGACCTTAGGTAGTACAAATTTAATCAAACAGGAACTCAAACTATGTTAGAGAGTGGTGATCCTCACCTCAAATGACTGGCTTTTGGATGTTCATTAGTTATGTGTTGAGATGACTGCAGTGTACCGGTCCAGAAATTCAGTCACCAGTAGTAGACAGTACACCAAAGTGACCATACAACAAACCAGATTGAATATGTCTGTGTAGTGAGTGAATAAGTTGACCATTGCAAGACACTGTGCTATCATGGATGAAAAATACCATGTGAGTTTGTGCTTCTGAAGAAATAAAGAAAGAGTTGCATAGGTAATTTCCAGATCATGGTGGATCTTCAGTTTCATATCTAAATTGCTGAAGTTTTAATCCTTTTTATGTGGCACTCCTCATATGCACTCTTATATTAAACATTTTACAATCCATCACCAGTGGTGTCATAAACAAGTACACGGAAGTACTCTTCTTCAAGAACATAACATACACATACCCCTCATCCAAGAAACTAGACTTGCACCCAATTCTTCTCTGACTGATATTTTACACAGCCTCAAGGCAAGACATAACATAGAGGAAGAGGAGGATTCATAACTCATACACCAAAACATCCAATTCTCAAACACTACTCAAAGCACAAAACATATCACAAACTGTGACAACTGACAACACCAAAACACCCAATTCTCAGACACTGCTCAAAGCACATAACACATAAACTGTGACAATATTTGTATACAGTCCATATAAATATAACTACTCAACAGTAAGTACAACATAATTACAACATATTTCCCCCTTCCTGAAGCCTTCTCAGATATTCTCTCCACTGCAAAACCTACCCAACACACCTCACAGCTATCTAGGTGATTTCAATGCCCACCAGCCTGCATGGCTCACTATCCAAGGTTAACTACTGCATACTCACCCCTTTCCAAGACTCTTGCATTTACCTCCCTCATCATCCCATCCATAAACAAATTAAACAACCATGGTGACATCACATACCCCTACTGCTGACCAACCTTCACTTGGAACCATTTACTCTCCTCATTCTTCCTAGTCATACACACACCTTACATCCTTGATAGAAACTTCTCCCTGCTTCCAGCAGCTTACCTCCTACACAATATATTCTTATTACCTTCCACAAAGCATCTTTATCCACTTTATCATATGCCTTCTCCAGGTCCATAAGTGCCACAAACATATCCATCTGTTTTTCTAAGTATTTCTCACACACATTCTTTAAAGCAAACACCTGATCCATACATCCTCTAGTGCTTCTGAAACCACACTGCTCCTCCCCAATCTGTTGCTTTGTACATGCATTCATCCTCTCGGTCAACAAACTTATACCTCTACAGTTTGAACACTCATCATTATCCCCCTTGCCTTTCTACAATAGCACTATATATTCATTCCACCAATCCTGAGGCACCTCACCATGCTCTGTACATACATTGAATATCCTTACCAACCAATCAACAACACGGTCATTCCCTTTCTCAATGAATTCAACAGCAGTACCATCCACTCCAGCCACTTTGCCACATTTCATCTTACGCAAGGCTTTCATTACCTCCTCTCTCTCACTTTACATACCACCCTGACTAAAACACTGTATTTGCCACTCTATCATCGAAAAAATTCAACAAGTCTTCAAAATATTCACTCTATCTCTTCCTCACTTCATCGTTACCTTTTATCATTTCCCCTTTTGCCCTCTTCACCGATGTTCCCATTTATTCTCTTGTCTTTCACACATTATTTACCTCCTTCCAAAACATCTTTTTGTTCATCCTAAAGTTTAATGATACTGTCTCTTCCCAACTCTCATTTGCCCTCTTTTTCAACCCTTGAACCTTCCTCTTGAACTCCTGCTTTCTCTTATAAATTTCTCAATCTTTTGCACTCCTTCCCATGTAAATACCACCCAAACGCCTCTCTTTTCTCTTTCACTAACAACTTTTACAGCTTTATCCCCACTCACTACCCTCTCTAGTCAATCCTCCCACCTTTCACATGCCATCACTGCTTCCCTAAATACTTCCCATACCTCATCCACTCCCCTCGCTTCATTTACTCCCACATTTTGCCATTCTACACTGTGTCTCAGGCAGTATTTCTTCACACTAGGCTCCTTTCCAAGCTCACTTACTCTCAATTGTCTCTTGCAGTATTTCCTCACACTAGTCTCCTTTCCAAGCTCACTTACTCTCACCACTCTCTTCTCCCCAACATTGTTTTCTCTTTTCCGAAGATCTCTACAAATCTTCACCTTCGTCTCCACAAGTTAGTGAATGGTCATCCCACCAGCTGCTCCTCTCAGCACATTTACATCCAAAAGTGTCTCTTTTACATGCCTGTCAATATGTAATCTAATAAAGCCTGTTGACCAACTCCCCTACTCACATATGTATACTTGTGTATATCCCTCTTTTTAAACTAGGTATTCCCAATCACTAGTCTGTTTTCAGCACATAACTCCACAAGCTCTCCACCATTTCCATTCATGACAGTGAATACCTCATGTGCCCCAGTTATACCCTCAACTTGCATATTACTATACATTCAAATCCCCCATCACTAATATCCGGTCTCTTACATCAAACTGTTTACACACTCACTCAGCTGTTCCCAAAACACTTGCCTCATCATCGTTCTTCTCATGGTCAAGTGCATAAACACAAATAATCACCCATCTCTCGTCATCCATTTTCAGTTTTACTGACATCAATCAAGAATCTACTTCCTTACACTCCATCACATACTTCTGCTTCAGGAGTAATGCAACTCCTTCCTTAGCTCTTTTCCTCTCACCAACTTGACTTTACTCCTAAGAAACCTCCAAACCATTCTTCCATTTTACCCTTGAGCTTTGTTTCACTCAAAGCCAGAAAATCCATGTTTCTTTCTTCAAACAAACAACATATCTCTCCTCTCTCTTCGTCATTCAGACACCCGTCTGAGTGTTTGAAAGATGATGAGCTATCCCCACCGGGCTCCTTCTGTTTCCTCTTCTAGAAATTGTAGTACAAGAAGGGTGGGGGGGGGGGGGGGGTTGCAGGCCCCCACTGCTGCCCCCTTTAGTTGCCTTTTATGACATGCAAAGAATATGGAGGTAGAATTCTTTCTCCCCTACCTCAGGGATATTTTCATTTATTATTTAAATATTTCTTACTTTCTTTCCTCTTGTATTCATGTATACTCAGCATTAACTTACATTATAATAAGTTACACTTTAACATTGTGAGAAACTAAGATTGCCATGGATGTTATATACCTCAGGTATTTTTTGTGCTTAATTATAATGTTAAGCAATTGTATACTTTCATGTTTTATTTCTACAGGTGAGTGCATATTCAAGAAGATGTTTGGAGATCATGCAAGGTTTTATGAAGGAGAGAAGTTACCAATCATGAAGCATACACAGCTTGGAACTGTCTCCATGGTTTCCTGTGGCAGCAATTTGTAAGATTTTTGCTTTTTTAATGTAATTTGTTTTCATGTGTTCAGAAATATGAGATTTTAATATAGGACTCTTTATGAGGCATTGTGATATTTGGGAATACTGAAATGCAGTAATAGATGTTGATTATGATAATTTTAATACTATGTATGGAAAAGAATGCTTGAAAAATTGATAGGGTGTATATTTATCTATATTTCATTTGAATCAATGTTTTCCTGAACAGATATGGGTCACAGTTCTTCATAACACTGGGTGAAAATTTAGACTCATTGGATGCTGAGCACTTGGTATTTGGACAGGTAGTTGAAGGGATGGAAGTGATTAACAAGTTAAATCAAACACTGACCGATGAAAAGAACCGTCCATACCAAGATATTCGAATTTCTCACACTGTTGTTTTGGATGACCCATATCCTGATCCAAGAGAGGTGGAATTTCCAAACGAGTCCCCAAAACCCACCAGAGAAGTATTTGAATCTGAATACATTGCAGTAGATGAGAATATTGATGACACTGAGGGAAAGACAATGGAGGAAATTCAAGAAGAAATTGAAGAGAGGGAAGCCAAAGCAAGAGCTACAATCCTCGAGATGGTTGGTGACTTGCCAGATGCTGACATGGCACCTCCAGAAAATGTTCTTTTTGTATGTAAGTTGAATCCAGTGACAACATCAGAAGATTTAGAGATAATATTCAGCAGATTTGGAAAGATTAATTCATGTGAAGTTATACGTGACAGAGTGACAAATAATTCCCTCCAGTATGCATTTATAGAATTTGCTGAAACTAAATCATGTGAAGATTCTTACTTTAAAATGGATAATGTTTTAATTGATGATCGTAGGATACACGTAGACTTCAGTCAGTCAGTTTCCAAACTTAGATGGAGAGGTAAAGGACGAGGAGTTGAGTTCTTTGATGATGATGGGCAGAAAATTGATGAAAAAAAAAGACAGACATTTGACCCAAATAAAGAATACGGTAACCAGGCAAAGGATAAGAACAGAAATCCCACAAAAAGTCGACCGTGGGATAAAGAATCACAACAGTCAGACAACCGAAACTTTCAGGGATCTGTTCGTGACAAAAAACCGCTTCATCAAAGGCAACAGCACTGGGAAAGTAACAGTAGTCACCACAGAGACAGGCATGAAGAAACAAGGCAATTTTCAAGAGATGAGAAAAATGGCAGAAGCATAAGACATGAGAATCGGAAAAATGAGAAAGATGACAAACGTGAAGTTACTAAAAGAAGTTATGCTGAGATTGAGGAAAGTGATGGTGTTCCAAGTGATAGTGAAGCAAGAGAGAAGATGCTAAAGCATCTTAAGAAATCCCTTAAGAAGAAGAAAAAGAAAAGTAAGAAGTACAGTAGTGAAAGTGACGATAGTTCAGATACTGAAAAGAAAAAGAAGAAAAATAAAAAGAAGAAGAAGAAGAAGAAAGTTAGTGAAAGTGATAAAGATTCTGGTTCAGACACAGAACCAAAGAAAAAAAGTAAGAAAAGTAAAAAGAAAAAGAAGAAAAAGAAAAAAGAGAGCTCCACATCAGATAGCTCTGATTAGCAAGAAATTACAAAATAAAAACAAAACTTTTTCTGTTTTAACTTACTAGTACCCTTGAAGTAGATTGCTGAAAGAGTAAATAAAGTATTCTGTAAGTACAAAATTCAAGCTTAATTTTCCTAGTGTATCTCTTTAGGACTCTCAAACTTTTTTATTCATCATGCAAGACAATACGTGCCCCTCATTTTCACCAGGTTGAAACAACTTTTCTTAATTACTTAATTTCTAGAATATACATAGGCAGTATATAATTTGGTACCTTTCTTCTATTTTTAGAATGATCTTTCTCTGAAATACTCATAACTCATGCATCATATCTCAATTTGTCAATAAATTTAAAACTGCGCATCATATTCTTACCAGAGAAGAGATGTTTTGCTGTCGTCTGTCCTCTTTTCATTATTTCATTTTGATAAACATTGCACAGTCTAGGAATACATTGTGAGAAGGTTTGTTAGTTTGTAAAGTGTTACCATGTTAGTTATCCTTTTAATAAAGATGATATGGGACTAGAAATGAGAATAAAAAAAAAATAAGAGAAAATTGAAGAATGAAACATTGTAACAAATTTCAAGTGAAGATGAAAGCTAAAAGAATAAAAAATTCTGAGGTGAGGTTGAGGTGATATGGAGGCAGTTCAGGAATACAATATTTGAGGCAGCCATGGAGATGTGTTGCACCACGTGTACATTGAAATGTTTTCAATCTGGTGTTCTATAGTTCAAAAACTCCCTTGGTTCAGAAAAAATTAATTTGAACTAATTTTGCAAAATTTTATGTTGATGGGAAAACTGCCACTCCGTCATCTGGTGCTGTGGTCATTGGGTATTCCACAGTCAGCCATTGTACTTAGTGATTGGTATCTGTATACTTTTTTATACATTATATTTATTATTTATTATTATTATATATATTATTATTATTATTATATATATTATGTATATATTTGTTTACACATGTACACCTATAGAATATTTTTCTCAAATTTACTTCAAAATGTAATAAAACAATACAAAGAAACTAAGCAGCAATAGAGAATAATATTGTATAATCAAAGAAGAGATCACTTCCTAATGAGTTCAGCAATTGTAACAGCATAGAGACTCATTTTTATATTTACACGTATATTCATGTTCGTGATTCACTTGTGGTTCATGTAATTTACTGCAAAATGTAAAAAAATATATAAAACATGGATTGGAAAAAAAAAGGGCAAATGAAAGGGGGTGAGCAATATCATTAAACTTTAGAATAAGATGCTTTGGAAGGGGGTTGATGATGTGCAAAAAAAAACAACAGAACAAATAGGGACATCAGTGAAGAGGGCAATAAGGGGGGAATGGTAACAGGTAATGTTGAAGCGAGGAGACGGAGTATTTCGAAGACTATTGAATGCGTTTGATGATGGGTTGGCAGATGTAGGGTGCTTGGGTCAGGGTAGTATACAAAGTGAAGGTGGTTTGGTGAAGAAAGAAGAGGTGGTGAAAGCCTTGCACAAAATGAAATGTGGCAAGGTGGCTGAACTGGATGGTATTGCTGATGAATTTCTTAAGAAAAGAGGTGACTGCATTGTTGATTGAACAGTAAGGATTTTCGGTGTATGAATGGATCATTGTGAGGCACCTGAGGATTCGCAGAATGCATGTATCTTAACACTATATAAAGGTAATGGGAGTCAAAGGTGAGTGTTCAAACTACAGAGGTACAACTTTGTGAAGGCATGTACAAGACATGAGATTGGGAGGAGCGTTGTGATTTCAGAACTGGTTGAGGATATGTGGATCAGGGGTATGCTTTAAAGAATGTGTCTGAGATATACTTAGAAACAGATATATTTGTATGGGGCATTTATGTATCTGGAGAAAGCACATGATAGGGTTGATAGAGATGACTTACTGAAGGTCTTGAGAACATACGATGTGGGAGGAAAGAGGAAAGCTGCTAGAGGCAATGAGAAGTTTTTATCAAGGGTATAAGGCAAGTATACGAGTAGGAAGAGAGAATTCAATTGTTGTTCTAATAGAATGTTTGTCTGCAGCAGGGATGTATGATGTCACTATGGTTCCTTCCATAGTTTATTTATGGGTGGGGTGGTATGCAGTCTGTGAGGGATAAGAAGGCCTTGGAAGTGAGTCAGTTGTTTGCTGATGTTATAGTACTGGTGGCAGATTCAAGTGAAAAAATGCAGAAGTTGGACTGAGTTTGGAAGAGTTGGTGAAACAAAGTTTAGAGTAAATGTGAGTAAAAACAACGTTATTAAGGTTAGTAGGGTTGAGGGACAGGTTAGTTGGGGTGTCAGCTTGAATGGAGAAAATGTAGAGAAAGTAAAGTGTTTTAGATACCTGAGAGTGGACATAGCAGTGAATGGAAGCAGAAGTAAGGCAATGGTTGGATGAAGGGGCAAAGGCTCTGGAAGTACTGTAGAACATGAGGAAAGAGAGATTATTATCTGAGAGGGCAAAACTGGTGTGTTTCAGTGTATAGTAGTTCCAACAATATCATATGGGTGTGGGTCATGAGCTATAGACAAGACTGTGCAGATGAGGGTGGATGAATTGGAAATGAAATGTGTGAGGACAATATTTGGTGAGGTGGTTTGATGTATTAAGTAATGAAAGGGTAAGAGAGTTGTGGTAATAAAAAGAATGTGTTTGAGATAGCTGAAATGGTTTGGACATATGCGCAGAATGAGTGAGGAAAGGTTGACGAAGAGGATATATGTGCCAGAAGTGGAAGGAATAAGAACAGGGAGATCAAAACGGAGATGGAAGGATGGAGTAAAAAAGATTTTGATTGATTGGGGCCTGAACATGTAGGAGGATGAAAGGTGTGCAAGGAGCAGAGTGAACTGGAATGATGTGCTATCCTTGGGTGTATGTGCAGTCAGTGGACTGAAACAGGGTATGTGAAATATCTGGGGGCTGGCTGTGGATAGGGATCTGTGGTTTCAGTGCATTACACATGACAGCTAGAGAATGGATGTGAGCAGATGTGGCCTTTCTTCATCTGGTCTTGGTGCTACCTTGCTATCATGGCAAACAGCAGTCAAGTATGAAAAAAACAAAAAGATAAAGAAACTAACCAAAATTAGACAATCTTATGTAATCCAAGAAGATTTGTTCCTCACGATGAATTCAGCTGTTGTAACACTGTGGGTGTGCAGCCAACATGACTCATTTTTGTATGTACATCTATGTACACCTTACACTTATGGGTTATGTAAGTTACTGCAAAATGTAATAAAACAGTAGATAAAACAATAATTAAGACTGAGAAACAAAGCAAATACAAAGAATTTATTAAAGGTTGTAGAATTAGTAGTTGGATACAAGGTAGTAAGATACAGGATTAAAAAGGTTAATGCATGGTGGACAGAAGAGATTAGAAATGTGGAAAAGAAGAAAAAGGCATATGGTAGATTGCTCAATAGGAATGTACCAGCAAAGGAGGAGGGAAGAATACAAAATATGTAAATGGAATATTAAGAACCTGATAGCAGAAAGCAAAGAAAGAGTAGATGAAGATTTTAGAAGAAAGTTAAGTGAAAAGTTTTGTGACAATAAGAAACTATACTGGAAGGAGGTGAAAGGGAAAGAGGTTAATGTAAGGGTGGAAGTGTTGATCTTTGAAGTAAGGAAGAGGAATTGTTCAACCAAAGGGAGGAAGTGAAAGAAAGATGGAAAGATTATTTTGTAGAACTGATGAATGTGGGAGAAGGGTAGGCAGCAATTGGTACATGCATAGATATGGAGGATGGAAGGAAGAGGATACAAGTGCAGGAGCCTGTAGTAAAAAGGAAGGCAAGAAGGGCTACAATGAGGCTGAAGGTAGGAAAGGCACCTGGAGTGGATGGGACTATGGCTGAAATGCTGAAGTATGGAGGAGAAAGTATGATAAGAGTGGATGCATCTAATATGTAATTTAGCATGGAAAGAGAAGGTTGTGCCTGAGAATTGGATGAAAGCTATTATCATTCCTTTATTCAAAGGGAAAGGTGCTGAGGATATAAGTAGCAATCATAGGAGAATAAGTCTGTTAATAATACCAGGGGATGTGTGGATCAGATTTTTGTAAAGATGACCATGGAAAAGTATTTGGCGAAAGGTAAGAAGTTGTATGCAGCTTTTATGGATCTGGCAACAGTGTATGATAGAATCGAGTGGAATGCTTTGTGGGATGTGTTAGGGATATACTGCATAGGGGGACACCTGTTAGATGGTGTATGTCATCTATGGAGGAGCAAAAGCATGTGTAAGAGTGAATGGACAGCTGAGAGGAAGTATTGGGATACATGTAGGTGTGAGGCAGAGCTGTGTGATGTCACCATGACTTTATAATATATATATATATAT
>JAUUDZ010416092.1:0-14697 GCA_032361705.1 Panulirus versicolor | reverse complement strand
TATACACGTCAGAATAGAGGACTGAGCCTCAGAGGGAGCATCCTCTTCGTATTATTATGAAAGATCTGGATAAAACTAAGAGGCAGCTGTTATATACTCGAAGATGACACAATTTTCACATGAAAAAACGTACAACATAGCACCTACAACTGCTGGAACACGATCCTCTAACAACATGCAGCATACAACCAGTAATCAGTCATAATCTCTAAACAGGATGCAACACACTATAACCTATAATCATCGAGTTATAGTCGCCACACAGGGTACAGTACGTAATCTATAATTACCGATTCGTAACCTATAATTACCGATACGTAACCCATAATTACCGATACGTAACCTATAATTACTGATACGTAACCTATAATTACCGATACGTAACCTATAATTACCGATACATAATTATAATTACCGATACGTAACCTATAATTACCAATACATAACCTATAATTACCGATACGTAACCTATAATTACCGATACATAACCTGTAATTACCGATACGTAACCTATAATTACCGATAAATAACCTATAATTACCGATACATAACCTATAATTACCGATACGTAACCTATAATTACCGATACGTAACCTATAATTACCGATACGCAACCTATAATTACCGAGTATAATTGCCAGTGTGTGCAGTATATATCCTATAATCATCGAGTTATAGGCGCCAAACAGGGTGCAATACGTAACCTATAATTACCGAGTAAAATTGCCAGTGCGTGCAATATATAACCTACAACTGATCAAAGATGGTCACTAATGAATGTACTGCATTTAACTTATAACTGTTGGGTTATGATAATCAGATAGTCTGCAACATTCAACCTATAACTGTTGAAACATAATCACCAAGCATCGTGCAACATGAAATAACCCATAATTGTTGAAATATAATCGCCACGCAGCGCACAACATATAACCTATAATTACGGAAATATGATCATTAAACGGTAAAACCTAACTTGACCTAACTCCCTGGATGTGCAGAAACGTCAGTAATATCGTCCCAGTAACTAGACTGGGTCAGACATCCACCTGGTTGCGACAGCAATCGAAGGTTAGAATCGTTCAAGACATCTATCAAAACAAACAATTTCAACCAAACCAAACCTAACAAAATTCGCTTGATGTCCGGAATAGTAACACAACCTGCTAAACAACTTGCAACACTAAACATTGTGGAACATATCACTTACAAATGTTGAAACATAATCAGCAAACAACTTGCAACATTAAACATTGTGGAACATATAACTTACATATGTTGGAACATAATAACCAAACAACTTGCAACATTAAACACTGTGGAACATATAACTTACAAATGTTGAAAATTTGCAACATTAAACATTGTGGAAAATATAACTTACAAATGTTGAAACATAATAACCAAACAAGTTGAAACATAATAACCAAACAACCTGCAACATTAAACATTGTGGAACATATAACTTACAAATGTTGAAACATAATCACCAAACAAGTTGATAAACAAGTAATTACGTCACTTACCTTCCGTCGCCCAGCTGGTGTGAGGTTGTGACAACCGTCGATCACAAGTGCCGGCACTTTCAGCAGATTCGTCACTTCAAATATTTTCCAACATAATATATTCACCAAATACGATATTAAATGTAATATTGTATTAATGCCATTTACCATCAATTTACATTCATTTCACCAATTGTAAAACAATTTGTATAATGTTGCCATTTTCTGGTCTTAATTTTCAGTTTTTACAAACATTTGCCACTGTTCACATCATGGGGTCATTTCTCATTGTTATGTATAGTCACATGGTGAGTACAGGGGGGAGGAGTTCTGGGGCTGCTGCTATTTCCAAGGTTATGATAATCACTCTGACCTGACCTGACCCACACGGGAGTCGAGGCTTTTACCATTTTCTACTATTCAGGTTAGTTCACAAACACAATTTATCCACTCGATTTTCCTCCAATATAGTGTACCTTTGTATCACGTGAAATGTATTGCATCTTTGCTTTTCCGTGTTTCCATTTGGCGTTTTTTTTCGTTTCCCCGACAATGTCATTTCCACTATCATATTCCATGATGTGATCACAACATGTTCACACTCTCACGACGCAACACTTTACAGCAATCCAAGTTAATAACCTGATCACATTAGTTAAGTGTTACCGATGTCTACTACCCACTCTCACTCTAGTATGTCATCACGTATATATGTAACATAATTATCACTACACACAGACCACACTACACTGTACGTGACCTGCGTCTACCTTCTCCCGAGGTCAGGGAAGGACTGACGGTGTTGACCTATCCCCTAGGGTGGGGGTGGGAGGGACCCAACAGTTTGACCAGCAGACTGGTAGTTTGGCTGGGTCGTTCGATGTTGACAAGTATATAAACCTGACGCCAGGTGTCTCGATTTCTGCTATAATCACTAGACAACAATGTAAACTTAATATCTAATATCTTCCAACACATCACCATAGCCGGGTTGTTTACATATATGGACCCGCGGACGTAAACACTGAGAAAGAAGTGGGCGGAGCAACGGTATCACGGCCGGTAAGATGACATCATACTGTTATTGGTGACGTCAGGTGTACTGACGGGCTTGTCCCTGACACGCTCGTCTACGTTGCTGATGATGTGATTTATATTAACAAAACCATGGTGCAGGGTAGGCATCTTGGTGAGCATCATTTGTTAATGTAAGGTTTTGAGTGAGTGTTTATGGTACCACTTTGTTCGGATGTGTGTCAACAAGACTGCCTCTCTTCCTTGATCTATTGTGCTTCTGTGCTTACGCAAGACACACTGTTGATCATTACGCGAGCCACACTCTTGATCATTACGCAAGCCACACTGTTGATTATTACGCAAGACACACTGTTGATCATTACGCAAGCCACGCTGTTGATCATTACTCAAGCCACACTGTTGATCATTACGCAAGCCGTAATGTTGATCATTATGCAAGCCACACTGTTGATCATTACGCAAGCCACACTGTTGATCATTATGCAAGCCACACTGTTGATCATTATGCAAGCCACACTGTTGATCATTATGCAAGTCACAGTGCTGATCATTACGCAAGCCACACTGTTGATTATTACGCAAGCTACATGTTGATCATTACACAAGCTATACTTTTGATCATTATGGAAGCCACTCTGTTGATCATTACCCAAGCCACACTGTTGATCATAACGCAAGCCGTAATGTTGATCATTATGCAAGCCATACTGTTGATCATTACGCAAACCACACTGTTGATCATTACGCAAGCCGCACTGCTGATCATTAAGCACGCCACACTGTTGATCATTTCACAAGCCGCAATGCTGATCATTACGCAAGCCGTAATGTTGATCGTTCAATCTTATAATTCTGATAAGAAAATAAGCCTCTTACTGACCTTCAACCAATGATCGTGCATATACATACAACTTGCCAATGCAATGGGTCGAAACGAGTTGGCATTCGTAAAGCGTCCAGAGCCCTTTGGGATCATGATGACGTGCGCAAAGTATCACGAGTTTAGAAATGTTCGAGACGTCTAACTATCGTTGTTAATTGCTAACAGCTTCATCATGGTGGCCTAATTAAGATGCTGAATCAAATCATAAGTTATCCCACTGATTCCTGAGCTGGAGCCATGACAGGATATCAGGGGAGAAGTAATTCATTCATTGTGAATAGTGTGTTATGACCTTCGTTTTCATCCTGTGTAACAAAGTCGGTATTTCTAAGCTTGCCCTGGTGTGTACCGACTAAAACGCTGATCATAACTGCCCGAATTAATCATATCTGAGAATCTCCTGGTGATGCCATTGGCTCAGTCAACAGGATTGTCTGTTCTCTGGTTGTTATCGGTCACTGTTGCAGTTACTGTTGCATGCCCTACTTCACTGTAGAACCACAGCTTCACATGAAGTCTCTCTGGGTTTGTCTGATGACTCTATATGCCTGGACACGTATACGTTTTGTAAGCGATATGGCTGGTATGTGAGACCTCTGTGAAAATCTTGTGTCTCCTATTGCACTCATGCTGCGCATCTCGGCAAGTTGGTGTCCACCAAGAAACTCGATGCTTTAGGAACTTTGTAAAGGTCTTACGTACAGTGGTGTCTGCAGCATCTGTGATGGACTAGGTTGCGTTTTCTATCTTTGTGCCGATGGTATATCCATGACGGCATACTTGGAAAAACACGCCCTCTCTGCTCTCTTAAAATTAAATTAACGTAGACACGGGCTGGTGCAAGTGCCGCAGGAATCGGAAAGACAAACTGGGGTGTGATCACTTCCTATGGTGTTATCATTAAATGTATCTGGGGATGACAAGGGTATGTACCAGACTGAGATGTTTCCACGCCAATGATCGTCCACACGAGTTCCACGTTAAAGTTGACCACACAATGTTTACCATTTGTTCCCTTCTGCGGTTTGCCTGTATACTGCCCTATAAACAAGAGTGAACATTGAAATCAGCTAATATTAACTTTTTTTTACGAGGCATTTGGCGGCCAAGTGATATCAGCCCATCACCAGAACCGAATTTCTGGCACTTATAACAACGCAAAGGTTAGGAATGAAAAGTATTACTGGTTAGGGTTAGGAGTGGAAAGTATTACTGGGCGCCTTGTTTAGCCAGCCAACTGAGAGACTGCTTCGTTGAGTCGAAACTTTCCGTTTTTTTTACTATTGCCAGTTAGTAGTGTGAAGTGAGGGAAGGTCTATCTACAGGTGCCGTGCTGGGCCCAATGTTTGTTTGTCGGCAAACCGACCTGTCTACATGTTGATAGTGAAAGAAGTTGTTCATTGGAAAAAGTGTATGGACACTATAAGAGGAAGATTGAAGATCAGATTGCTGATAGCATAGTTAGGAATAAGTTAGGAGATGGCAAACATGGAAATAAACTTTGCACCAGCGACGTTCTCAGGCCAGAGCTGACGCACGATATCATCATTACTTATGTCCACGATATCAGAACGGAAGATGAATCCTCTTTGATGATTTCATGGAACACGGATGTATATAGCGGCTACAATATCGTGATAATGGAACTTTCGAAGCTTCAAAAGATCCTTCACTTGTCTCACATATTTCACTCGAACTAACCAATCACTCTTAGCCAGTCGTTTTAAGGTCTCAGCTCCCCAACCAACATGACCATCAATCTCTTATTTCTAATAAAATGCTTCAGGAACTATGGTTGTTGACCGGTTCCAGCGCAACTAAACAAAAGTCAACAGTGTCAGGTCATATGTTCGTCACGGGTCGTTTGTCACCACCGCTGCTCCCTACGGATGGTTCAAAGCCCGTTGTGATGGGGACTATTAAGGATATACTCCTAGTCCATTGGTATGTTATGTTATACTCGTATACTAAAACATACGCAACTTGTAACCTTGGTATAGTGTTTGATAGTCAGTCAGAGCCCTTGCGAAGCACAACGTACAACAAACAATGAGTAAATTACTTGTAAAAGAGTTCCAACTGAAATGTAATGTTGAATATATTTTTATCCTTTAAAGTTTTCCGATCTGCGTGAGCAGCAGGCTGTGCACAAGAACGGGAATGTTTGCCCTTCATATAAATATTTTGATGCCCCGTAATCGTGATCCAGTTCGTCAGCGGGAGGCAGAGTCACATGCCTTTCCTCGATCATCAACATCACGACTCCAACAACTAAGTTTGCAATACCGTCTTTAGTTTGATGTTTCATTCTTTGTCCGCGCGTGTGTATATACCAGATACGCGTATGATATACTAGACAAGCATGGACTGACTCTATGACGCTTGATCTAAAGAGAAAATGAGGTCCTTATTGGAAAGGCCGTCTGCGTTCCTTCTGTCTAGACCGATATTACGGTTGCACACTGAAGATTTATCCTCACATCTTTTACCTCATGTTTTCAGTTTTGTGTAAATCGGGTAATCACGCATCATTAACACTCTAGTATGCATGAGTCCAAGAAATAAGAGTCAGTTTGGTGGACCTTCAGAAAATGTTCCTGGAATTTTCGGCAATTAATTACAGATGATAATGACTTTCATTAACAAAAATGAGACTAATTAAAGGTATTAGTTTGCTTAACTGGTCGGCAAACCCCTATTCAATTACCATCTATCGCAAAAGTTCTCTGGGTAAGTACTGTGAAAATATCGTGGTCAGGTTATTTTTCCATGAAAAATAATTTTTCCCAAAGAATTTTTTCCCCCTCCGCACATTAGCAATAATCAAACTTTGGGCAAATAAATATCTATGGGCCTTTGACCCCGCACCCTAACAATCTTAACCACACTACAAGGGGTACAAACACTACCATAACCACACAAACCAAACAAGCCAATCCAAACCTAACCCACTGGTTCTATAATGATAATAAACATCGATTGAAAAAAAATAATTTCGTACCCAATATATGTGCAATGTAAACCCCGAAAAAAATAATCTAAAAATAATACTACATATTTCCAAAACTTTCAGAGATTACTCATTAATGATTATTTTCATGAAAACGAGAAACTGCAGGAGATAAAACGTCTAGTGAAAAAAAGAAAAGTCACTTTCAGAAAAATTCTCCCAACCTAAACCTGGGAGTCGCATCAAACCTGCCAGACTTGACCGAGCCCACATCCTGCAGCGATACATACATACAGATTATCAAGGGAACGTGTCAACGATCTCCTGCAGTAGATAAGAAAACATACACCAACCTCAGCCAGCAGAAGAGGTGAGCAGAATAAGACAACAGGAAGTAACCGTAGCCTCTGACAGGATTTGACGAGCGTTGTGTTCACAGAAGAGTAAAATAACCAGTCAAGTAATGCTGAATGATGAAGTAAACTGATGTTTGAGAGAATTTGAGTCACCAGTTCAAAGTTAACTTAGGTAGGGTTTTTGAAAAAAAAAAAAAAGATGCAGTATGTTGCAAAGCAAACTGAAGCTGCTTAGCAAAATGTGTTTCAGTTTGAAAATATCGTATTTCACCAACACCTCATGTACATAAAATTAACTCTGTAGCTGTGAATGATTTCATCATATAAAGTACATAAACATTTACATTTTCTGGTCTTTCACCTAACCATTCATCACAAACAGTTCTAGACTTTAATCAAATATATATATAGTAATATAGATCCGATATTTGCAGTTGATATTAATTGAAAATAAATAAATAATCAATTGTTCCCAGGTCTCTGGATTTTACATGTGCAACTACTCGTTGCATCAGGTACACTGCTACATGGAACTTGCACATGACGCTGGGAAACTGCACAGACATGTCCCACCCTACTATTGTAGACGTCTTCAAAGTGTCTCTGCAACCACTGGACGCCTAGCACCAGGGCATATCCAGTTCCTAAACGCTGCTAATGAGGACACGGCAATACAGGAATTCTCTAGCATTACAGCAATGCCTGGTGTTACAAGGTTCGTCACGCATCCCCTTTAAGCGTCCATGAGGTCCAAATACAGAACCTTACCTGCGAGGAATGATTTCTTTGTCACTGTAATGGGTGTATGTGTTGCTTGCTGAAGGTCACAAATTTCGTCGTTAATTGGCCAGGATGTGCACATGATGAGGATTTTTTCTGAGACGAGATTCTGTCAATATCTGGTCTTTATCAAAGCTTTCTCATGGGTGATTATGTGTACAATAACGAATGACATATACCTGAAGAAGGAACACAAGTCTCCTGCACTAACTTGCACTCACTTTTCTCACATTATTGAGGATATTCTGTGCTTTGGTGAAGCACTCAAAGAAAAAAGAAAAAATGAAAACCATTTATTTGGGGAAATATGAAATTATGTGATATGGAAATCTGTACTTTACCTTGCCAAAAATTCTTGGGAATATTAACATGAAGAATATTTGCAATACACTGCAATTTGAAATGTAACCAGGAGATATATCCCTTAAATCACTGTACTCACATGATTTTGCCTTTACCTCGCTAGCCCTCAGACCAGACTTCGTCTAACATGGTCAAAACTTCGTTTCAGGTGTTGGGCAGACCTCCGTTCTTGGTCAGAGTTCATGCTACTCAAAGCCTCAGCGACATTAATCCACGCCCTCCCCTAGTGATCCGAGATCCCAGGTGCCGTTGATCTGTCCTGGATGATGTCTTCCCCTCTCCTTAATCAAGTCTAGGAGAATTACGCTTCGTATCTCTGCGAGAGGAAGAGCACTCCCTGCTTCCACCGTGCTATTTACGTGTAGCGTCTCTCCCAGCTGAACAATACAGAATAAACTCTGAAACAAAACAATTGTAAAGGAAACTCAAGACAAACAGATCCAAAAGGAATTGCAAAATATCTTAGTCTCTATGGATGCAAAAGTATAACATATATAAACACTACAAATACGTGTTCTCATATATTCAGTTTCATCGATGCATATGTTTTGATACCCCGTGCAAGTTGCTTCATATTTTCTTTTATTTTTTTTCGTTTTTTCCCGTTGTTGTTCACAAGGCAAAAGTGAATTTAAATAAAATACGGATGTCAACACAGGCCACAAGCGTGTAGCAGTTCAAAGTTAAACCAGAAGATAAATTACTTATAACTGGAAAGGAAAACAATGTGAGAGCTGGCGTAATGTCTTTTATTTACCTTCGTTTACTTTAGTCACACACACTGGGTTCTGGGCTGGTAAGCCTCCCTCCTAATACCGACTCAGCTGTTGCTTTAGTTGTATAATGACTGAAGGCGAGCCATGCTGATGATAGTATACAAGATGATGGCAGCATTTACGTCGTCGTGTTCCCTTGAGTCAACGACTATGTCGGTAGTTCCCATATCCATAGTCACGACTATTAGCGAACGCGACGACGTAAACTGCGACCTTCGTCATCGGGATTGTTCGTATTCATAAGTGCTCCCTCCCCGTCGGTCGCCGGGAGGGAGGTGTACCATCCTGGGCATGTGAAGTGAATGAAGCCTAATACATAGCATGATACCGTCTCTCACGTTGTGTTTCTTTCCTGCGCAACATATTTCATCCTCTGCTTCAACTTTAAACACAGCTATACACTCTGTTCCTTCGCTTCTTACTGAAACAGATTTCTGAAGTTCTGCTACTCCGATGGGAGGTACCAAACATATGTGACGGTACAGTTAGGAGGATAAGACTAGGTACTTGTTGCGCTTTCACCTGCTGTGTTATCATTCCAAAAAGTAAAGCTGTTCTTCTGGATCTGTTTGTCTTGCTTCTTCCTAGCAAATATCTGTTTAGATGTTTGTTTTTCTGTACGGTTAGGTTGGGAACGTCGCAACATGTACGTAAAGACCAGGATGAAAGGGAAGGAGCGTACACTTCCTTTTACCAAAAAACAACGAATGAATGATTCTTAAGGCAGCCACGACAGGTCAACAGGTCAAGAAGAGGGCGTGGGTGGAGGTCGCTGATGCTTTAAACGGCATGAACCCGGATCATAAATTTAGGTCAGTCAGCCCACCAGCTCAAGGGATGTTTCGAACTTTAAAAAAAAGTTAGTTATACTATAAGACTTTCATTGACCAGTATGAGTAAATAAGGCATTTTCCAATACCATTTATCGTGAGGTATTATATAGTAACATTTATCTATGTAGCTATCAGTAATATCATTTATCGTGAGGTATCTGTAGTAACATCTTTATCTAACCTTGTAACTATCAATAATGCCATTTATCGTGACGTATTCTATAGTAACATTTATCTAACCTGGTAACGATCAATGAGCCGTTTCATTGCAGAAAAGAGCAAGCAGCTTTCCGACATACGAGTACCATATAGTCGTTCACAGAAGTTAATATCACTTTAATCAAAGTGTGTTTCTGCATTATGTAATATATTTCAAAATCTAACATGTTTTATTCTTGTGCTAGAAACAGTAACATACAAATTGATGACAGGGTTCAACAAGGAGACTAGTCAACACCATAATGCACCTCACGGCAGCTGGTAGCGGCGGTCCTTCACCAAGCTCTCCCAGACCCAGTGAGGGGATGGCCACTGCCTCCTCAATGATGGGGGGTGATTGAGCATGGGTGAGGATGCATGCGAGATATTCACTGTGATCCAAGCGAGTGAGGCTGGATATTCCATACAAGATGTATGCACAAGTAAGTTCCTACTATCATGTTCCACTTGGGCACAGCCTTTATAGATAGACGTGAATGTGACATGCTCTTACTAGCTCTAAATCATTATAAATGATATTGGGCAAATTCCCCAACACATGATCTTTTTAACAGTCAATACATGCCCAGTCAGTCTTACTGAAATAAAAGATGATAAAACACATGAAAGACAGCTCTACACCATGGGCTTTCTGTCACCCAAGTTTACAAAGGAATGAAAGCTTGAGTTACGATAATGTTTCTTTTCCCAATACAGACGTGGGAGCTACCCTGCAGTGTGACATCTGATTGCGCCGTTGCACTGTTAGCTGACATATACTTTTGCTACCACTTATCACTCCTCACTCCAGCATCTCACCCTTTTTCAGCCAACATCTCACCCTTATTCAGCCACATGCCTTCCTCTCGAACTGGCCCTTACATGTCGTAAGCTTTCTACCTCGTAAGTGTCATTTCCTCCTGTTCGCGTTTCCCCCTCACGCAGAAGGACTCCCTTTCTCTCCACTTCCCATACTTTCTATCTAATATCCTTTCCAGTTTCGCCTTTTATCTTCACCTGACACACCTCAGACTTCACCTACACCTACTCTGGCATTTCCGATGCGCCAAGGCCTCCAGTGGAACGCACTGGTGGAAGCAGCATGTTTACCAAGGTGTATATTTCTTGCCTCAGGCGGCCAGACGATCACCACATACGGAACATGGCTTATATGAAGGAATTACATGCAGCACAGACAGCAGACCACAATGTCAAAATGAATAATGACTCGGTACACTGAAAGATATGACGGAAACAGAAGGAATTGCTTGGCTTAGGCAACCATTATGTTTCCCCAGTCGTTTGCACGACTGAATGAGTCTTAAACACTGCCTAGAGTGGTTACGAGGCAAAGGCAAAAATCATATGAATAAATGAATTGAAGGGAAATTTCTCTTTGTTACATTTCACATTGTAAAGTATTGCAAATATTTTTCATTAAGTTAATGTTCTCAATGTGAAGATATATTCAGGATTTACTGGTATGGTAAAAGACAATTTTCCATGTTACCTGTTTTCATATCTCCTTAAACCAGTTGTTTTTATGGCTGTTCTTATCTTTGTCCTCAAGTGCCTTACCACCAAAACACATAAGCATTTGTCCAAAAGAAATGCGATACCTCTTCAAATATGTGCCCTTCATTATACTCTAATACACTTGTAATGAACTGATATATATTTTTACGTATATAAGTTTTGTGAAAAAAATGTATAGCGTTTTTTCACTGCAACCTTCACACATATTGATTTTGTAGTTCAGTTCGTTCTTGTAATAATCATTGCTTCAAAAGTAAACCTATGTATCACAAGGTACTACTGCTACCCAACCTAAAAGAATGTCAATAGTTTGTGATCTACGAGTTTCGCCTCTTTGTGTGTTGACACATTCCCTTGAAAACCTGTAGCGCTACAGGAATTCTTGGTTCGAGTACTGTTCGAAAGGTGTTCATTCTCCTGGTAAATCTATAGTATGAGTACTGCATTCCGTTGTTCCCACTCCACAATCTCCCTCAACTGGTGTATATAGTACTCGTATTCTGCCACGCAGTTACTAGTACACAGACACAAAAGCAATGCCCGTCAATTTCCACTAAGCCACTTACGTAAAAGGGGAACAAAATTAGTACACTCACTAAACTTTCTCTAAAAGTTACCTACCATACAACATCAATGGTTTCCGTAAGTAAGGTCAGCTGTGACACCAACGCTGAAGTTGGGATATTTTTCTTAGAATGAGCTTTTAAATTAGATATTTTTCCTGCGTTTCATGTTTTTATGAAAACGAAGTAAATTGAGTATATCTCTGAAAGTTAAAGAAAAATTCTCGAAGCAACAAGTGGACCATCACAAACAACTCTTACTAAACATTTCTAAAGTTAATACTGTGAAAATAACAGCGTCCGACACTATTAAGGAAACATGGCTTTTATAAGTTAATTCTAAAACCTGTGTGTTACATTAGGTCAGGTTTGGTTTGGTTATCATGTTTATACCCCTCAGTTTTCCTCAGCTTCATAGCTCTGCCCACTTTTGGTTGGCTCAAGTCTGCTGGGGGTCATAGGTCCATAAAAATAATGTATTTGACTAACATTTGATTATTGCCAGTGTGTAACATGGGGGAAAATCATAAGGGAAAACCACTTTTCATCCAAAAAATCTTACCCCTGTGTTTTTATAACACTTTATCTTCAGAATGTTTGAGTTAGATAATAAGTAATCAGGAGTCTGCCCACTTTATAAGAAAACTATAATACTCAGAATTAATTCATTTTCAATTAATAAAAGCCAATTCATTCTTGAGTTGCTGAAAGTTTCAGGAACAGTTCTAAAGGCCCACTAACTGACTACCTCGTTTCTTGAACACACGCATAATACTGGTGATAAAACGTGCTGACGTAATGTTGGACGTGTGGTATAAAAGACGTGAAGACAAATCTTCATTTGAAAATAATAGCAATGATCACATCAAGAACGCAGGAGGCCGCTCAACTGGCTACTTTCTTTCGTAAGTCCAGAGACATTACTCAGTGAACGTGCATGCTGACCTGGTTCACTCATACGATTAAATGAAACACCCTACTACAGGTGTAAATATAAAGCTTTATGCCGGAGTTATGGTGTAGATAAGCTAGGAAGAGGCAGGCATGGCGCGCAGCTGTCTCACGATCACTCAGTGTTATCAAAACACTTATAAAAGAAAAACACACGTTCTCGTGCACACCTTGCCGCTTATACAGCTTATAAAAATCATTTTCAAAAGATATTTAACATACCTAGCATTATGGTAGAGCTAATATAGATACAATTTACTTTTTGCTTATTGTAAGGTGGGCTTCGAGAGGGTCCTGGGTCTCTACCGATCAAAAGTAACAAAGGTTCCAACAAGTTATGAAACTGCGTCTGTTTCAGAGGAACAGTATACCATGACATCCGGTTTGAGAAACGATTTGGAATTTGGCGGTAATACTGATCAAAGACCCTTGGGTGGTACACACACACACATACACACACACACACACACACACACACACATACGAACACTTTCAGTATCAGTGTTTCCCTTCCTCTCATGTATAATGATAAACAGCCACAAATGTGATCTCTTTCTTCGAAGTAACGATAACAGAAGTGGGACACATCTACCATTTGTTATCAGTCCATCGTAAAGAGAACTTGATACCACGAGAAAATCAAATGACAGAATGTCAGAGCACTCAAAGACAGAACAATTTACATCAGTCATCCTTAGTAAAGTCCACCAAATACACTCAGAGGGATTTCGTGCTTTTCACAAGAGCTGGAAAACAGAACAGTTGTCGGGAAGAAAACCACGTAATTACGTCGTTATGTTCTCGTAAAGAAATAATAAACCACACGGAAAATACGCTCCAAAAATTCTTATAACGAGAGTGTGCATCCGTGGACAAGATCTGTACATAACTAAGTTGACTTGGAAGCTGAAGCCACTTAACTCGGTCAAGGTAACATTCTTTTAGAATGAAACGCATGTGATTCGTCTGACCAACAAAGCTATGCAACAGAGGAACACAGATACTTAACACGTAATTACTTCTATGTTAGAATATCATATGTTGATTACTATTTCTATATGGTGTTCCACTGGGTTAGGATGAAAGATTACTTCTGGACTGCTTCAGGAAATATCAAATACCTAAAAAAAAACCCAGTCAATAACAGAATCCCACAATACTGTCTCAGTACAAAGCCCAGTTGTCCCAGGGTTTACCAGGGAACACCAGAGAATGTAGAGTTATAGATGATAATATACACAGACGATCAGTCAATCAGATGGCCAACCAAATGGACAGAAAAAAATATACTTATCATAAAAAGTGTGACCCCTCAAATCCATCCCCTGATATTTATTTGATATTTATTCCATATATCAATTTGAGAATCACTAAGTTGGGCAAGGGATCAAGACTGTCCCTACAGGGAGTCAACACTTGGGATAAATTCCTGCTTCTCCTTCTAACACATATTTTTGTGATGATCTGAAGTAAAGAAGCCAGAGAACCTTATGGCAGTCGACGCTCTTCACTGTTCACATTAGCCCAAACTGCGGGTCATGGAAACACATGGGCGACACTTGAATACGAAATGCCATTCAAATGTATTTCCTGTCTATTGATATAGATAATTTACATTCTCTCTCTCTCTCTCTCTCTCTCTCTCTCTCTCTCTCTCTCTCTCTCTACGTAGTAGGTGGTAAGCGGCCGCCGACCAGGGAGGTATGTACACACTGGTACTACCTGCCTGGGTATCGGAGGGAATATTGACGGCTGCGCAGCGAGCCAGCACTTCAGTGGGTGTCAACTGTCACTCCTTTGCCCTGGATCGTTGTCTCTTCTTTCTGCCTCACCCACACCTGAGGAGCTGGCTTTCTCCCAACAAACATCTAATCTCTCATTCTTATGCATGGGTCTTGAAAATACGAAGCGTCTTAAACGACTCGTGTGTGTGTGCGTGTGTGTGTGTGTGTGTGTGTGTGTTAA
>JAUUDZ010416081.1:0-14700 GCA_032361705.1 Panulirus versicolor | reverse complement strand
TCTTTAATCTTACATTCTCTCTCTAGATTTTCTTGTGTTGCCTTCTTTCCCCCATCTTTCTTCTTAGTCTACCTTACATTCTCCCCAGATTTTCGTTTTTTCTTACTTCCCCGATATGTTTTTTTACTGTATCATACATTCTCCCCAGATTTGCTTGTGTTTCCTTACTTCCCCGACCGGTCGTTTTTCCATACCATACATTCACCCCAAGGTTTGCCTGTGTTTAATTACTTCTACGAAATGTCGCTTTACTGGAGCTTATATTTTCCCCAGGTTTGCTAGTGTTTTCTTACTTCCATGACCTTACATTCTCCACAGGTTTGCTTGTGTTTCCTTACTACCCCAACCTGTCTTTTGACTACATCTTACATTGTCACCAGGTTTGCCCACGTTTTCGTACCTGCAAGTCCTGTCGTCTTACTAGACCAATAATTCTCCCCAGGTTTGCTTGCGTTTCTTTACTTCCCTGACCTGTCTTATCACTCCATCTTACATTCTCGCAGGAGTTTCTAATGTTTCTCTACTTCCCCAACACGTCGAGTTACAACGCCTTATAATCTCGAAAAGGTTGCCCGTGTTCCCTTAATTCCTCGCTGTGTCGTCTTACTGTACCTTACATTCTCCCCAGGTTTGGTTATATTTCGTTACTTCCCCGACCTGTCGCCATACTGTACCATACATTCTCACACAGATTCGTTTGTGTTTTCTTACTTCCCAGGTTTCCTTTTGTTTCCGTATTTCGTCGAAGTATCATTTTACTGCAGCTTGTGTTCACCCTACGTTTGCTTGTGTTTACTTAATTCCCCGACCTGTTGTCTCAATGCACTTTACGCTCTTCTAAGGTATTATTGCGTTTTATTACTTTCCCGACCTGTCGTGTTACTATACCTTACTTTCATTTCCCGCTCTGTCGTCTTCTACCTTACGTTCTCCACAAGTTTGCTAAGGTTCATTCACTTTCCTGACTTCTCATCTTAATGTACCTTACATTCTCCACAAGATTGCTTGTGTTTCCTTACTTCCCTAATCGGTTGTCTTACTGCACCTTACATTCTCCTTACATTCTTCCTAGGTTTGCTTGTGTTGTTTTAGTACCCAGACCTCTCGTTTTACTGTGCCTTACATTCTCCCCATTTTTACTTCACCGACCTGTGGTCTTACTGGAACTTATATTTTTCCCATATTTGAGGCTGTTTATTATTTCTCCAGACATGTCACCTTCCTGTAGCTTTCATTCTCCTCGGCTTTGCTTGCGTTTCCTTACTTACACGACATGTCGTCTTACTGCAACTTCCATTATCCACAGGTTTGCTTATGTTTACTTACTTTCCTGACCTGCCGATTTACTGTACCATACACTCCTCCCAGGTTTGCTTGTGTTTCCCTACCTACCCGATCTGTTGTCTTATTGCACCTTACAGTCCCAACAGGTTTACTTGTGTTTCCTTATTACCCCGATCTCTCGTCTTATTGTCCCCTAAATTCTCCCAAGGTTTCCCTGTGTTCCTTTACTACTCCAACCCATTGTCTCACTGTACCTTACATTCTTCACAAGTTTTCTTATGTTTTTTTTACTTCCCCGACCTGTCGTCTTACTGCACCTTACATTCTCCCCACGTTTGCTTTTGTTCCCTCACTATCCTGACCTGTCGTCTTACTGTGCTTTATATTTCCCCACAGGTTTGCTTGTGTTTCCTTATTTTCCCGACCTGTCGTCTTACTGCACCTTACATTCTCCACTGATTTGCTTGCTTTTCCCTACTTCCCCACCCTGTCTTCTTACTGGACATCACATTCTCATCTGGTTTGCCGGTTTTTCTTTATTTCCTTGATATATCGTCCTCTTATATCCTAACGTACTCACCAGGTTTCCCTTGTTTCTCTACTTCCTGTCATCTTACTGGACCTTATATTCATCGCAGCTTTGCGTTCTTTTTTTTTTTAATTATTCTTGACCTGTCGTATTCCTGTACTTTACATTCTCCCCAGGTTTGTTTGTGTTTCCTTACTTCCGAGACCTTCCTTGTTACTGAACCCTACATTCTCTCCAGATTTGCTTGTGTTTTCTTCCTTCTCCGATCTTTTGTCTCACTGTTTCTTACATTCTACCCAGGTTTGCTTGTGTTTTCTTACTTCCCAGACCTTCCGTGTTACTGAACCCTACATTCTCTCCAGATTTGCTTGTGTTTTCTTGCTTCACCGACCTGTCTTCTTAGTGCACCTTACATCCTCCCAAGTTTTGCGCATTTCTTCTTACTTTCCCAACATTTCTTTTTACCGTACCATACATTCTCCCCAGACTTACTTGTGTTTCCTTACTTCCCCGATCTGTCGTCTTACTGGAACTATATTCTCCATAGACTTGCTTTTCTTTCGTTACTTCCCAGACATGTCTTCTTGCTGTACCTTACATTCTCCCAATTTTGCTTGCGTTTATATACTCACCCAACCTATCGTCTTACAGCACCTTACATTCCCTCCAGGTCTTGTTGTGTTTCCTTACTTCTCTGAATTGTCATCTGACAGTGCGTTACATTTCCCACGGGTTTGCCTATGTTTCCGTAGTTCCATGACTTGTCATTTTACTGGACCTTCCATTTCCTACAGGTTTCTTTATGTTTCCTTAATACCCGACCTGTCGTCTTACTGTACCTTACATTCTCCAAAGTTCTCTTGTGTTTCCGTATTTCGTCGAGGAGTTGTCTTTCTGTAGCTTGTCTTCTCCACATGCAAGCTTGTGTTTCCTTACTTCCCTAGCATGTGTTAATGTACCAAAAATTCTCCCATGGATTCCTTGTGTTTCCCTACTAACGCGATCTATTGTAATACTGTTCCTTACATTCTCCCATGGTTTCCTTTTATTCCCTTACTTCCCTAGCCTATCGTATTATTGGACATTATATTGTCCCCAGGTTTGATGAGTTTTCATTTTCTCTTGCAGTCTTCCCGTACCTAACATCTTACATTTTTACCAGGTTTGCCCGTGTCTTCTTACCTGCAAGTCCTGTTGTCTAGTTGGACCATAAGTTCTCCCCAGGTTTGCTTGCGTTTCCTTACTTCCTCGATCTGTCGTCTGACTGCACCTCATGTTTTCCCCAACTTATTGCGTTTCCTCTCTTTCCCAACCTGTCTACTGACTACATATACCTTATATTTTCCCCCGTCTTGCTTGCGCTCCCCTAGTTCCCCGATATGTCGTCTTGCTATACCTCACATTCTCCCCAGATCTTCTTGTGTTTCCTTACTTCCCCGACCTGTCGTCTTACTGTATAGTACATCTTCCCAAGGTTTGCTGTTGTTTCCTTCCTATTCCGGTCTGTCGTCTTGCTAAACCTTTCTTTCTCACATAGTTTTGCTTGTGTTTCCTCATTTATCCGAAATATCGTTTTACTGTACGTTACATTCTCCTAATTTTTTTGTGTGTTCTTTTAGTAACCGGACCTCTGGTCTCACTGCACCTAACTTTCTCCCCAGGTTAACTTGTGTTTTCTTATTCTCCGACCTGTTGTCTTACTTCAATATACTCTCTCAATATTTGCTTATGTTTCATTAGTTTCCTGAACAGTCATATTAATGTAACTTACATTCTCCGCAAGATTGCTTGTGTTTACTTACTTCTCCGACCGGTTGTCTTAGTGCACTTTACATTCTCCTTACATTCTTCTCAGGTTTGCTTGTGTTGTTTTAGTATCCAGACCTTTCGTTTTACTGTACCTTACATTCTCCCCATTGCTACTAGTGTTTCCGTACTTCACCGAACTGTGGTCTTACTGGAACTTATGTTTTCCCCAGATTTGCCGCTGCTTCATTATTTTCCCTCCATATCATCTTCTTGTGGCTTATATTCCCCCGGCTTTGCTTGCGTTTCCTTACCTACACGACGTGTCGTCTTACTGTAACTTACACTATCCACAGGTTTGCTTATGTTTACTTACTTCCCTGACCTGCCGATTTACTGTACCCTTCATTTCTCCCAGGTTTGCTTGTGTTTACCAATCTACCCGACCTGTCGTCTTATTGTACCTTACAGTCTCCACAGATTTACATGTGTTTCCTTATTCCCCTGACCTGTCGTCTTATTGTCCCTTATATTTTCCCCTTACTCTCCCGACCTGCGTCTATCTGTGCTTTATATTCTCCACAGGTTTGCTTGTTTCCTTATTTTCCCAACCCATTCCTTACTGCACCTTACATTCTCCCCTGATTTGCTTGTGTTCCCTTACTCCACCGACCTGTCGTTATATTATTCCTTACATTCTCCCAAGGTTTCCTTGTGTTTCCTGACTTCCTCACCATGTCCTCTTACTGGACATTACATTCTCAACTGGTTTGCTGTTTCTTTTTATTTCCTGGATATATCATCTTCCTATACTTAACATACTCCCAGGTTTCCCTTGTTTCTCTACTTCCTGTCGTCTTAAAGGACCTTATATTGATCACTACTTTGCTTGTGTTTAATCATTTTCCCGACCTGTCGTATTCCTGTACTTTACATTCTCCCCAGGTTTGTTTCTGTTTCCTAACTTCCCCGACCTTCCGTGTTACTGAACCCTACATTCTCTCCAAATTTGCTTGTGTTTCCTTCCTTCTCAGATCTTTTGTCTCACTGTTCCTTACATTCTTCCCAGGTTTGCTTGTTTCCTTACTTCCCCGACCTTTCTTCTTAGTGCACCTTACATTCTCCCAAGTTTTGCGTATTTTTCTTACTTCCCGACATTTCTTTTTACGGTACCATACCTAATCCCCAGACTTATTTGTGTTTCCTTACTTCCCCGATCTGTCGTCTTACTGGAACTGTATTCTCCACAGATTTGTTTTTCTTTCGTTACTTCCTAGACATGTCTTCTTGCTGTTCCTTTCATTCTCCCAATTTTGCTTTCGTTTCCTTACTCACCCGACCTGTCGTCTTACAGTATTTCACATTCTCCCCAGGTCTTATTGTGTTTCCTTATTTCCCTGACTTGCCGTCCGACTGTGCGTTACATTTTCTATGGGTTTGCCTATGTTTCCTTACTTCCATGACCTGTCGTCTTACTGGACCTTCTATTTCCTTCAGGTTTCTTTGTGATTCTTTACTTACCCGACCTGTCGTCTTACTGTACCTTACATTCACGAAAAGTTCGCTTGTGTTTCCGTATTTCGTCGAAGTGTCGTCTTACTGTAGCTTGTTTACTCGCCAGGCTAGCTTGTGTTTCCTTACTTCCCTAACATGTATTACTCTACCTTAGATTCTCCCAGGGATTCCTTGTGTTCCCTTACTATCCCGACCTATCGTGATACTGTTCCTTTAATTATTCCCAAGGTTTGCTATTGCTTCCTTCCTACCCCAGTCTATCGTCTTATTGAACCTTTCTTTCTCACATAGGTTTGCTTGTGTTTCCATACATACCCTACCTGTCGTCTTCTTGTACCTTACAGTCTCCACAGGTTTACCTGTGTTTCCTTATCACCCCGTCTCTTCGTCTGATTGTCCCTTACAATCTCCCAAGGTTTCCCTGTGTTCCCGTACTACCCCGACCCATTGTCTTACTGTACCATACATTCTTCACAAGTTTTCTTGTTTTCTTAATTCCCCGACCTGGTGTCTTACTGCACCTTACATTCTCCCCAGGTTTGCTGTTGTTCCCTTACCATCCCAACCTGTTGTCTTGCTCTGCTTCATATTTTGCGCAGATTTGGTTGCGTTTCCTTACTTTCCCGACCTGTCGTCTGACTGAGCCTTACATTCTGCTCTGATTTGCTTGTGTTCCCTTACTCCCCCGAACAATCGTCATACACTTCCTTACATTCTCTCAAGGTTTCCTTGTGTTTCCTTACTTTCCCATCATCTATTACTGTACCTTAAATTCTCCCATGGTTTCTTTAATAACCCGACCTATCGTGATACTGTTCCTTACATTCTCCTAGGGTTCCTTTTGTTTCCTTACTTCCCCAACCTGTCGAATTAATGGATATTGCATTGTCTCCCGGTTTGTTTATTTTTCATTTTTCCCCCTACTTGTCGTCTTCTTGTACCTAACATTCTTCCCAGGTTTCCCCATGTTTCCTTACTTCTCTGACCTGTCGTCTTACTGAACCTTATATTTTCCATATGTTTGACTATGTTTTATTAATTCTTCGGCCTGTCGTTTCCATGTACACTACTTTCTCCCCAGGTTTGCTTATTTTTCCTTACTTCCCGACCTGTCGTGTTCCTAGATCTTACATTCTCTCTAAATTTTCTTGTGTTGCCTTATTTTGCCGATCTTTCTTTTTAGTCTACCTTAAATTCTTCCCAGATATGCGTATTTTGTCTTACTTCCCCGATATTTCTTTTTATAGTAACATACAATTTCCCAGATTTGCTTGCGTTTCCTTACTTCCCTGACCTGTCGTCTTACTGTGCAATACATTTTCCATGGGTTTTCCTATGTTTCCTTACTTCCATAAGCTCTCGTTTTACTAGACCTTCCGTTTCCTACAGGTTTCTTTGTGTGTTCTTACTTACCCGACATGTCGTCTTACTGTACCTTACATTCTCCAAAAGTTCGCTTGTGTTTGCGTATTTCGTCGAAGTGTCGTCTTATTGTAGCTTGTTTTCTCCCCAGGTTAGCTTGTGTTTCCTTACTTCCCTAATATGTATTACTGTACCTAAAATTCTCCCATGGGTTCCTTGTGTTCTCTTACTAACCCGACCTATCGTGATACTGTTATTTACATTCTCCCAAGGTTTCCTTTTGTTTCCTTACTTCCCCAACCTGTCGTATTAATGAACATTAAATTGTCCCCAGGTTTGATTATTTATCATTTTCCCCCCGACTTGTCGTCTTCCTGTACCTAACATTCTCCCTAGGTTTTCTTTTGTTTCCTTACTTCCCTGACCTGTCGTCTCACTGAGCCTTATATTTTTCACATGTTTGACAGTGTTTCCTTACTTCTATGATCTTACATTCTCCACAGGTTTGCTTGTGTTTCCTTACTACCCCGACCTGTCTTTTGACTACATCTTACATTGTCACCAGGTTTGCCCGTGTTTTCCTTCTTGCAAGTCCTGTCTTCTGACTGGACCATACATTCTTCCCAGGTTTAATTTCCCAACTTGTTTTCTTACTCCATCTTACGTTCTCGCAAGGGTTTCTTATGTTTCCCTACTTTCCCAGCCTGTCGTGCTACCGTACCTTACATTCTCCAGAAGTCTGCCCGTGTTTCCATACATCCTCGCTTTGTCGTCTTACTGTACCTTACATTCTTCCCACGTTTGCCTATATTTCCTTACTTCTCCAACATGTCGTCTTACTGTATCTTGTATTCTCCCATGCTTTGCCTGTGTTTTCTCATCTCATCGAAATATCGTGCTCCTTTTTGCTTACATTGTCCCCGGGTTTCCTTGCGTTTCCTCACTTGTCCGCCCTGTTGTATTACTGAACCTCACATTCTCCTCAGGCTTTCTTGTGTTTCCTTTTTTTCCCCGTACATTTTTTTCATAATACACCATACATTATCCCCAGGTTTGCAGTTTTGTCGCCTAACTGGATCTTATATTCTCCCTCGGTTTACTTGCATTTCCTTACTTCCGGGACCTGTCGTCTTACTGTAACTTACATTCCCCACAGATTAGTTTGTGCTTCCTTAATTCCCGACATGTCGTCTTCTGTACCTGACATTTTGAACAGGTTTGCTTTTGTACCCTTATTTCATCGAAGTGTCATCTTACTGTGCCTCACCTTCTTTCCGAGTTTGCTTGCGTTTTCATACTTCCCCGACCTGTTGTCTTACTGTACCTTGCATTTTCCCCAGGTTTTCTTGTGTTTTCCGACCTGTATTGACTTTCCCGACCTGTCGTCTGACTACAACTTACAATCTCTCCATGTTTGCCCTTGTTTTCCTACTTCCATGGCCTGTCGTCTTACTGGACCATAGATTCTCCCCAGGTTTGCTTGGGTTTCCTTACTTCTGGACCATTCGTCTTACTGTTCTTTACATACTCACACAGTTTTGCTTGTATTTGCTTACTTCCCCGACCTGTCTCCCTTCTGTACCAGACATTCCCCCGCAGGTTTGCTTCTGTTTCCTTACTTTCCCGACCTTTCGTCTTATTGTACCCTACATTCTCCCCAGGTTTGCTTGTGTTTCCTTACTACCCCAACCTGTCGTCTTACTGTACCTTACATTCTCATCAGGTTTGCTTGTGTTTCTGTATTTCGTTGAAGTGTCGTCTTCCTGTAGCTTACATTCTTCCTAGGCTTGCATCCGTTTGTTTACTTCTCCGATCTGTCTTCTTACTCCATTTTACATTCTCGCCGGGTTTTCTTGTTTCCCTACCTTCCTGATCTGCCTTGTTACCATACCTTACATTCTCTCCAGGTTTGCCCAGGTTTGGAGGGAGGGGCAAGTATACAGTTTGTTCTGGATGAGAGGGCTTGGGAAGTGAGTAAGTTGTTGTTCACTACCTGTCGTCTTACTGTACCTTAAATTTTCCCCAGCTTTGCTTGTCTTTTCTTATTTCATCGCAGCGTCGTGTTCCTGTACCTTACATTCCCCAAGTTTCCTTCCGTTCCCTTACTTCCCCGGCCTGTCGTCAAACTGGACCTTACATTCTTCCCAGGTTTTCTTGTGTTTCCTTATTTTCCCTGCCTGTCTTCTTCCTATACCATATATTCTCCACAGGTTTTCTTGTATTTCCTTATTTTCCCTACCTGTCTTCTTCCTATACCATATATTCTTCCCAGGTTTTCTTGTATTTCCTTATTTTCCCTACCTGTCTTCTTCCTATACCATACATTCTCTCCAGGTTTTCCCGTATCCTTACTTCCCCGAATTCTCGTCTTACTGAATCTTACATTCTTCCAAGGTTTCCTTGCGTTTCCTAACTTCCGGCACCTGCTGTCTTACTCCACAAGTTTTTCTGAGTTCTATTACTTTCCCGACCTGTTTTCATACCGTACCTTCCATTCTACAAAAGTTTGCTTATGTTCCCTTACTACCCCGACCTGTCGTTTTACTGTACCTTACATTCCCCCTAGGTTTACTTTTGTTTCCTTACTTCCACGACCTCTCGTCTGATTGGAAATTAAATTCTCCCCAGATTTGCTCCTGTTTCATCATTTCCCCAACCTGTGCTCTTGTTGCACCTGAAATTTTCCTCCAGTTTGCTTCCGTTCCCTTGCTTCCCTGATATATGTTCTTACTGCATCTTACAGTATCCCTAGATCTTGTGTTTCTTTAGTTCTCCGACATGTCGTCTTATTATACCTTACAATCTCCCAAGATTTTCTTGTGCTTTCTGATTTTCTCGATCCGTCTTTTGACTGTACCTTACATTCTCCCCAGGTTTCCTGGTGTGTCCTTATTTCCAAGACCTTTCATCTTACTGGACCATACATCCTCCTTAGGTTTCTAGAGTTTCATTATTTCCCCAATTTGTTGTCTTACTGCACCTTAGATTCTCCCCAAGTTTCCCTACGGTTCCTTACTTCCCTAACCATTCGTCTTACTATACCTGACATTCTCACACAAGAATGCTTGTGTTTCCTTACTTCGCCGACCTACCACCATACTGTACCGTATATTCTCACACACGCTTGGTTGTGTTTCCTTACTTCCCCAACCTGTCGTCGTACTGTACTTTACATTCTCCCCAGATTTGCATCTGTTTCATTATTTCCCCAACCTGTCCTCTTGTTGTACCTGATATTTTCCTCCAGTTTGCTTCCGTTCCCTTGCTTCCCTGATATGTGTCCTTACTGTATCTTACAGTACCCCTAGATCTTGTGTTTCCTTACTTCCCCGACCTGTCGTCTTACTGTACCTTATGTCCTCCACAGATTTTCTTCTGCTTCCTTACTTTTTCGGCCTGTCGTCTTACTGTAAAGTATACTTTCCCAGGTTTACTATTGTTTCCTTTCTTCTCCGATCTGTCGTTTTACTGTACCTTACTTTGCCGCATAGGTTTGCTTGTATTTCCTTTCTTCTCCGACAAGTCATTTTACTGTATCTTACATTATGCTAAGGTTTTGTTGTGTTCTCATAGTAACGAGACCTGTAGACTTACTGTACACTCATTATCCTCAGGTTCACTTGTGTCTCCTTATTTCCCCGACCCGTGGCCTCACTGGAACTTACATTTTTTCCGATATTTGCTGCTGTTTCATTATTTTCCCGACATGTCGTCCTCCTGTAGCTTACATTGACCCCAGCTTTGCTTGCGTTTCCTCACTTACAAACGTTGTCTTACTGTAACTTACATTATCCTCAGATTTCCTTGTAGTTTCCTTAATTTCCAGACCTGCCTTCTGACTATAACTTGCATTCTCCCCGGGTTTCCTCGTGTCTCCTTACTTGAAAGACCTGTCGTCTTAATGGACCATACATTCTCCCCAGGTTTGCTTATACTTTATTATTTCCCTGATCTGTTGTCTTACTGAACCATATATTCTCCCCATGTTTGCTTGCATTTCCTTACTTCCCGGATATTTCGTCTTACTGTACCTTACGGTCTCACTGAGGTATATTTGTGTTTCCTTACTTCCTCGACCTGTCGCCATAATGTACCAAATATTCTCACACAAGTTCGTTTGTGTTCCTTACTTCCCCGACCTTTCATCTTATTATACCTTACATTCTCCCCCGGTTTCCTTGTGTTTCCGTATTTGGTCGAAGTGTCGTTTCCCTACGGCTTATATTCTCCCCAGGTTTGCTTGCGTTGAATTAAATTCCCCTGTCGTCTTACCGCACCGTACGTTCACCCAAAGTTTTCTTGTGTTTTCTTACTTTCCCTACCTGTCCTGTTACTATACATTACTTTACTTTCCCGCCCTGTCGTCTTTCTCTACCTTTCATTCCACACAGGTATTCTATGGTTCATTCACCTCCCCGTCCTCTCACTTTACTGTACCTTACTTTCTCGCCAGGTTTGCTTGTGTTCCCTTACTACCCTTTCCTGTCGCTTCCCGCACTTTACATTCTCCGCAGGTTTGCTTCTGTTTCTATATTTCCAAGACTTGTCGTCTTACTATACCTTACATTCTCTCCAGGTTTACTTGTGTTTCCGTATTTCGTCAAAATTTAGTCTTCCTGTAGTTTACATTCTCCCCAGGTTTGCTTACGTTTCATTACTTCCCCGACCTGTCTTCTTACACCATCTTACATTCTCGCACGGGTTTCTTGTACTTTCTTACTTTCTCAACCTGTTGTGTTAATATACCTTACATTCTCCAAAAATTTCCCCATGTTTCCTTACATCCTTAATGTGTCGTCTTACTGTATCTTACATTCTCCCTAGGTTGGCCTCTATTTCATTAATTCCCCGACGTGTCGTCTTACTGTACCTTACATTTTCCCCATCTTTCTTTGTGTTTTCTTACTGCATCGAAGTGTGTTCCTGTAGCTTACTTTCCCCGCGAGTTTCCTTGCGTTTCCTTGTCCGAATCGTCGACTTACTGCAGTTTACATTTTCACACAGGATTGCTTGTGTTCCCTTACTTCCCCGACCTGTCGTCATACCGTACATTACATTCTCCCCAGGTTTAGTTTTGTTTCCCTATATCCACAACGGCTCGTCTTACTAGAAATTATATTCTTCCCAGATTTGCTTGTGTTTCATTATTTCCCCAACTTGTCTTATTGCACCTGATATTCTCCTCCAGTTTGCTTCCGTACTCTTGCTTTCCTGCTTTGTCTTCTTACTGCATTTTACAGGCTCCCGAGATCTTCTTGTGATTCTTTACATCCCAACCTGTCGTCTAACTGTATTTTATATTCTCCACAAGTTTTCTTCTGTCTCTTTACATTTACAGCCTGTCGTCTTACTGTAAAGTAAACTTTTCTAAGGTTTGCTATTGCTTCCTTTCTTCCCGGATCTGTCGTCTTACTGTATCTTACTTTGCCACATAGGTTTGCATGTATTTCCCTTCTCCGACATTTCATCATCCTGTAGCTTACAATGGATCCAGCTTTGCTTCCGTTTCCATACTTAAAAGAAATGTCCTCTTACTGTAACTTGCACTATCCTCAGATTTCCTTGTGTTTCCTTACTTTCCCGAACTTGTCTTCTGACTACAACTTACATTCTTCCCGGGTTACCCCGTGTTTCCTTACTTGCATGACCTGTCGTGTTTATTGACCATACATTCTTCTAAGGTTTACTTGTGTTTTATCATTTCGCAATCTCTTGTCTTACTGTACATCAGAATCTCTCTACGTTTGGTTGCTTTTTCTTATTTTCCTGATATTTCGTTTTACTATACTGTACGTTCTCACAGAGGTTAACTTGTGATTCCTTACCTCCCCGACCTGTCGTCTTACTGTAGCTTACATTTTCCCCAGGTTTCCTTGTGTTTCCGTATTTCGTCGAAGTGACGTTTTACTCCGGCTTATATTTTCCAAAAGTTTGCTTGCGTTTGCTTAAGTCCCCGACCCGTGTTCTTACTGCACCTTAAGTTCTCCCAAGGTTTTCTTATGTTTTCACATTCTTCCTACCTGTTGTGTTACTATAACTTACTTTACTTTCCCACCCTGTCGTCTTCCCCTACCTCACATTCTACACAGGTATTCTAGGGTTCATTCACTTCCCTATCTTCACACCTTACTGTACCTTACTTTCTCCCAAGGTATGCTTGTGTTCTCTTACTACCCTTTCCTGTCGCTTCCTGTACATTACATTCTCCACAGGTTTGCTTGTTTCTTTACTTCCGCGACTTGTCGTCTTACTATATCTTACATTCTTTCCAGGTTTACTTGTGTTTCCGTATTTCGTCGAAATATCGTTTTCCTTTAGTTTAAATTCTCCCCAGGTTTGCTTGCGTTTATTTACTTCCCCGACCTGTCTTCTTACTCTATATTACATTCTCGCAGGGGTTTCTTGTGTTTCCTTACTTTCCCAACGTGTTATGTTAATAAACATTACAATCTCAACAAATTTTCCTTCGTTTCCTTACTTCCTCAATGTGTCGTCTTACTGTACCTTACATTCTCCCTAGGTTGGCCCGTATTTTATTAATTCCCAGACGTGTCGTCTTACTGTACCTTACATTCTCTCCAGTTTCCCTTGTGTTTTCTTATTTCATCGAAGTGTCCTGTCCTCTAGCTTACTTTCTCCGCTGGTTTCATTGCGTGTCCATGTCCGAATTGTTGTCTTACTGCACTTTACATTCCCTTACTTCCCCGACCTGTCGTTATACTGTACTTTACATTCTCCCCAGGTTTACTTTTGTTTCCTTATTTCCACAACATCTCGTCTTACTGGAAATTGCATTCTTCCCAGGTTTGCTTCTGTTTCATTATTTCCCCAACCTGCCCTCTTGTTGTACCTGATATTTTCCTCCAGTTTGCTTTTCTTGCCTTGCTTCTCTGATATGTCTTCTTACTGTATCTTACAGGCTCCCGAGATCTTCTTGTATTTCTTTACATCCTCGACCTGTCGTCTAACTGTCTCTTATATTCTCCACAGGATTTCTTCTGTTTCTTTACATTTTCGGCCTGTGGTCTTACTGTAAAGTAAACTTTCCAAGGTTTGCTATTGTTTCCTTTCTTCCTGGATCTGTCATCTTACTGTATCTTACTTTGGCACAGGTTTGCTTGTGTTTCCTTTCTTCTCCGACATGTCGTCTTCTCGTAGCTCACATTGGATCCAACTTTGCTTCCGTTTCCATACTTAAAAGAAACGTCCTCTTACTGTAACTTACATTATCTTCAGATTTCCTTACTTTCACGACCTCGTCTTCTGACTATACCTTGCATTCTTCTCGGGTTACATCGTACTTCCTTACTTCCAAAACCTGTTGTCTTTATTGACCATACATTTTCCCAAGATTTACTTGTGTTTTATTGTTTCGTGATCTGTTGTCTTACTGTACCTTAGAATCTCCCCAGGGTTGGTTGCTTTTTCTTACTTCCCAGATATTTCGTCTTACCATACCTTATGTTCTCACAAAGGTTTACTTGTGTTTCCTTACCTCCCCGACCCGTCTTCTTACTTCACCTTACGTTCTTTCAAGGGTTTCTTGTGTTTTCTTGCACTCCCTATCTTTCCTGTTTCTATTCCTTACTTTATTTTCCCGCCATGTCGTCTTCCTCTTCCTTACATTCTCCCTAAGTTTGCATGTGTTCCCTTACTACCCGGTCCTGTCGCTTCCTGTACTTTACATTCTCAACAGGTTTTCTTCTGTTTCTTTACTTTCGCGACCTGTAGCCTTACTATATATTATGTTCTCTCCAGGTTTGCTTCTGTTTCCATATTTCGTCGAAGTGTCGTCTTCCTGTAACATATTTTCATCCCAAGTTTGTTTGCGTGTTTTTACTTCCCCGACCTGTCTTGTTACTCCATCTTCCATTCTAGCAGAGGTTTCTAATGTATCCTTACTTTCCTAGCCTGTCGTGTTACCATACCTTACATTCTCCAAAAGATTTCCCGTGTTTTCCTACTTCCTCGCTGTGTTGTCTTACTGTACCATACTTTCTCAACAGGTTTGCCAATGTTTCATTATTTCCCCGACTTTTGGTCTTACTGTACCTTACATTCTCCACACCTTTCCTTGTGTTTTCTTATTTTGTCAAAGTGTCGTGTTCCTATAGCTTACTTTCTCCGCGGGTTTCCTTGCGTTTCCTTGTCCGAATTGTCTTCTTACTGCACTTTACCTCCTCACACGGGACTGCTTGTGTTTCCTTACTTCCCCGACCTGTCGTCATACTGTACTTCACATTTTCTCCAGGTTGACTTTTGTT
>JAUUDZ010416070.1:0-14701 GCA_032361705.1 Panulirus versicolor | reverse complement strand
GTATGATCATTAGATGGTACAGTACTATCAACTATGATCATTGGATTTTACAGTAATATCAGGTATGATCATTTGATGTTACAGTAATACCAAGTATGATCATTGGATGTTTCAGTAATATCAGGTATGATCATTGGTTGTTACAGGAATGCCAAGTATGACCATTGGATGTTACAGTAATATCAAATGTGATCATTGGATGTTACAGTAATACCAGGTATGATCATTGGGTGTTACACTTATACCAAGAATGATCATTGGATGTTAGAGTAATTGGATGATACAGTAATATCAAGTATGATTATTGTGTATTACAGTAATACCAAGTATGATGATTGGATGTTATATTGATACGATGTACGATCATTGAAGGTTACAGTTATGCCAAGAATGATCATTGCATGTTATATTGATATCAGTTATGATCATTGGATAATACAGTAATATCAAGTATGATCAGTGGATGTTACACTAATACCAATTATGGTCATTAGATGTTACAGTAAATTCAAGGATGATCATTTGATGATACAGTAATAGCAGGCATGATCATTGGATGTTACAGTGATATCAAGTATGATCATTGGATGTTACAATGATACCAAGTATGTTCATTGGATGTTACACTAATACCAATTATGATAAATGGATGCTATAGAAATATCAAGTATAGTCATTTCACGTTACAGTTATCCCAAGTATGATCATTGGATGTTCCACTAATACCCAGTATGATAAAGGGATGTTACAGTAATATCAATTATGGTCATTGGATGTTAGAGTACCTTCAAGTATGATCATTGGATGTTACAGTAATATCAGGTATGATCATTTGATGTTACAGTAATACCAAGTATGATCATATGATGCTACAGTAATACCAAGTATGATCAATGGATGTTACGGTAATACCAAGTATGATCATTGGATGTTACAGTAATATCAAGTATGATCATTGGATGTTACAGTAATATCAAGTATGATCATTGAATATTACAGAAATACCAAGTATAATCATTCGATGTTACGCTAATACCTAGTATAATTATTAGATTTTACAGAAATACCAACTATGATAATTCAATGGTACAGTAATACCAAGTGTGATCATATGATGTTACAGTAATACCAAATATGATCACTGGATGTTACAGTAACACCAACAATTATCATTGAATGTTACAGTAATATCAAGTACGATCATTGGATGTCAGAGTGATACTAAGTATGATCATTGGTTTTTACGGTAATAACTAGTATGATCATTTCTTGTTACATAAATACCAAGTACGAAAATTATAAGTTACATTAAGACCAAGTATTACATTAAGACCAAGTATTACATTAAGACCAAGTATTACATTAAGACCAAGTATTATTAGAGAAATATCGAGTACGATCATTGGATGTGACAGTAATACTAAGTATGATCATTGGATGTTACAGTAATACCAAATATGATCATGGGATGTTACAGTAATATCCTGTATGATCATTGGATGTTACGGAAATACCAAGTATGATCATTGGATGTTACAGTAATATCAAGTAGGCTCATTGGATGTTATAGTAATACCAAGTATGATCATTGGATGTTACAGTAATACCAAGTATGATAAATGGATATTACAGTAATGTCAAGTATGATCATTGGATGTTACAGTAATATCAAATATGATAATTGAATGTTACAATGATATAAAGTATGATAATTGGATATTACAGCAATATCAAGTAGGATCATTGTTTGTTGCATTAATATGAAGTATGATCATTGGATGTTGTAGTAATATCAAGTATCATCAACGGATGTTACAGTAATGCCAAGTATGATCATTGGATGTTAAAGTAATATCAGGTATGATCATTGGATGTTACAGTAATACAAAGTATGATCATTTGATATTACAGTAATACCAAGAATGATCATAGGATGCTACAGTAATATCAAGTATGATCATTGGATGTTAGAGTAATACCAAGTTTGATCATTAGATGTTACAATAATGCCAAGTATGATCATTGATTGTTACAGTAATATGAAGTATGATCATTGGATATTACGGTAATACCAAGTTTGATCATTGGATGTTACAGTAATAGCAAGTATAATCACTAGATGTTGCAATAATACCAAGTATGATCATTGTTTGGTACAGTAATAGCAAGCATGATCATTGAATGCTACCGTAACGTCATGTATGATCATTGGATGTTACAGTATTACCAACTATGATCATTGGATGTCACAGTAATATCGAGTATCATCATTGGATGTTACAGTAATATCAAGTATGATTATTGGATTTTACAGTAACACCAAGTATGATCATCGGATGTTACAGTAACACCAAGTATGATCATTGGATGTTGCAGTATTATCAAGTATCATAATATATCATGAATGATCATGGGATGTTACATTAATATCAAGTGTGATCATTGGATGTTACCGTAATAGCAGGCTTGATCATTGGGTGTTCTACTAACACCAAGTATGATCATTGGATGTTACAGTATTTTCAAGTATGATCATTGGATACTAGAGTAATATCAAGTATGATAATTGGTTGTTACAGTAATACCAAGTATGATATTTGGATGTTACAGTAATACCATGAATGATTATTGGATGTTACAGTAATATCAGTTATGGTCATTGGATATTACAGTAATATCAAGTACGATCATTGTATATTACAGTAATACCAATTATGATCATTGGATGTTAGAGTACTATTAAGTATCATCATTTGATGTTACAGTAATATCAGTTATGATCATTGGATGTTACATTAATATCAAGTATGATCATTGGATGTTACAGTAATACCAAATCTGATCATTGGATGTTACAGTAATACCAAGAATGATCAATGGATGTCACAGTAATATGAAGTATGATCATTGGATGCTACAGAAATACTAAGTATGATCGTTGGATATAACAGTAATACCAAGTAAGATACTTGGATTTTAAAGTAATATCAAGTAAGAGCATTGGATGTTATAGTAATACCAAGTATGATCATTGGATGTTAGAGTAATATCAATTATTATCATTGGATGTATGATCATTGGATGATACAGAAATGCCAAGTACGATCATTGGATGTTACAGTAATATCAAATATGATCAATGGATGTTACAGTAATACCAAGTATGATCATTGGATGTTACACCAATACCAATTATGATAAATGGATGTTACAGAAATATCAAGTATGGTCATTTGATGTTACAGTAATCCCAAGTATGATCATTGGATGTTACACTAATACCAAGTATGATAGATGTATGTTACGCTAACATCAAGTATGATCATTGGATGTTGCAATACTTTCAAGTATGTTCATTGGATTTTACAGTAATATCAGGTATGATCATTTGATGTTACAGTAATACCAAATAAGATCATATGATGTTACAGTAATACCAAGTATAATTATTGGAGGTTACAGTAATACTATGTATGATCATTGGATGTTACATTAATATCAAGTATGATCATTGTGTGCTACAGTAATACCAAGTATGATGATTGAATATTATATTGATTCCAAGTATATTCATTGTATGTTACAGTAATAGCAAGAATGATCATTGGATGTAACAGTAATATCAGTGATGTTCTTTGGATGTTACAGTACCATGAATTATTATTATTGAAGGTTACAGTAATATCAAGTATGATCATTTGATGTTACAATGATACCAAATATGATCATTGGATGTTACAGTAGTATCAAGTATGACTATTGGATGTAACAGTAGTACCAAGAAGGATCATTAGAAGTTACAGTAATACCAAGTATGATCATTGGAAGTTACGGTGATACTAACGATGATCATTGGATGTTACAGTAATATAAAGTATGATCATTGGATGTTGTAGTAATACCAGGTATGATCATTGGATGTTACATTAATAACAAGTATGATAATTGGATGCTACAGTAATATTAAGAACGATCATTGGATGTTACAATAATACCAAGAATGATTATTGAATGTTACGGTAATAACAAGAATAATCTCTGGATGTTACAGTAATATGAAGTACGATCATGGGATGTTAAAGTACTATCAAGTATGATCATTGGATGTTACAGTAATATAAGGTATGATCATTTGATGCTACTATAGTATTAAGTATGATCATCGAAAGTTACAATAATACCAAGTATGATCATTCATGTTACAGTAATAACAATTATGATCAATGGATGTTTCTATCATATCAAGTATAATCATTGGATGTTACTTCAATACCAAGTATGATTTTTAGATGTTACAGTAATACCAAGTATAATCATTGGATGTTACAGTAATACCAAAAATGATCATTAGATGTTAAAGTAATCTCAAATATGATCATTGGATGCTACAAAAATAGCAAGTATAATCATTAGATATTACAGTATTACCTAGTATGATCATTGGATGTTAAAGAAATACCACGTATGATAAATATGATTTACAGTAATATCAAGCATGATCATTGGATGTTACAGTAATATCAATTTTCACCATTGGATGTTACAGTAATACCAAGAATGATCATTGGATAATACAGAAATACCAAGTATGATCATTGGATGTTACAGTAATACCAAGTATGATCAATGGATGTTACAGTAATATCAAGTATGATCATCGGATTTTACAGTTATGCCAAGTATGATCATTGGATGTCACAGTAATAACAAGTATAATCACATGATGTTGCAGTAATATCAAGTATGATCATTGGATGTTAAGGTACTATCAAGTATGATTATTGGATGTTACAGTAATACCAAATATGATCATTGGATTTTACAGTAATACCAAGTATGATCATTGGAGTTTACAGTAATATCATGTATGATCACTGGATGTTACAGTAATACTAGGTATAATCATTGGATGTTACAGTGATACCAAGTATGATCATTGGATGTTACATTAATATCAAGTGCGATCATTGGATGTTAAGTGATATCAAGTATGATCATTGGATGTTAGAGTAATATAGATTATGATCATTGGATGTTAGAGTATTGTCAAGTATTATCATTGGATGTTACATTAATACCATGTATGATCACTGGATGTTACAATAATGCCGATTATGATCATTGGATGTTACAGTAATATTAAGTATAATCATTGTATGTTACAGTAATATCAAGTATGATCATTGGATGTTACAGTAATTAAAGGTATGATCGAAGGAGGTTACTGTAATGCCAAGTATGATCATTGGATGTTACAGCAATATCAAGTGTGATCATTGGGTGTTACAGTAATACCAAGTATAATCATTGGGTGTTACACTAATACCAAGTATGATAATTGGATGTTACAGGAATACCAAGAATGATCATTGTATGTTACAGTAATATCAGCTACGATTATTGGATGTTACAGTGATATCAAGTATAATAATTGGATATTATAGTATCAAGTACGATCATTGGATGTTACAGTAATATCAAGTATGATCATCTAAGTTACAGTTACAATAAGTATGATTATTGGATGTTACAGTAATACTAAGTGTGCTCATTGGATGTTACAGTAATTTAAAGTATGACCATTGGGTGTTACATTATTACCAGGTATGATCAATGGAGGTTAGATTAATGCCAAGTATGATCATTGGATGATACAGAAATATCAAGTCTGATCTTTGGATTTTTCAGTAATACCAGATATGATCATTGGGTGTTACACTAACACCATAAATGATCATTGGATGTTACAGTGATATTAAATATGATAATTGGATGTTACAGTATTATCAAGTATGATCATTGGATATTACAGTAATGCCAAGTATGATGTTTTGACGTTACATTGATAACAAGTATGAACATTGGCTCTTACAGTAATACCAAGAATGATCATTTGATGTTACAGTAATATCAGTTATGATCATTGGTAGTTACAGTAATATCAAATATGATCATTGGATGTTACAGTCATACCAATTATGATCATTGGATGTTAGAATGATATCAAGTATGATCATTGGATGTTACGTTAATATCAGTTATAATAATTGGATGTTAAAGTATTATCAAGTATGATCATTGGATGTTACACAAATACAAAATATGATCATTGGATGTTACAGTAATACCAAGTATGATCATTGGATGTTGCAGTAATTACAAGTATGATCTTTGCATGTTACAGTAATACCAAGTATGTTCATTGGATGTTATAGTAATATAAAGTATGAACATTGGGTGTTAGAGCAATACCAAGAATGATCATTGGATGTTACAGTAATAGCAAGTATGATCATTGGGTGTTACAGTAACATCAAGTATGATCATTGGACATTACAGAAATGCCATTATGATCATTGGATATCTCAGTAATACCAAGTATGATCATTGGATGTCACACTAACACCAAGTATGATCAATGGATGTCATAGTAATATCAAGTATGATCATTGGATGTTACAGTAATAACAAGTACAATCACTGGATGTTTGAGTAATATCAAGGATGATCATTGGATGTTACAGTACTTTGAAGTATGATCATTGGATGTTACAGTAATACCAAGTATGATCAGTGGATGTTACATTAAAATAAGAATGAATATTGGATGTTGTAGTATTACGAAGTATGATCATTGGATGTTAAAGAAATATTAAGTACGATCATTGGATGTTACAATTATACCAAGTATGATGGGATAATTGGGGTATTACAATAATACTAAGTATGATCTTTGGATGTTACATAATGCCAAGTATGATCATTTGATGTTACAGTAATACCAACAATAATCATTGGATGTTACAGTTATATCAAGAATGATCAATGGATGTTACAGTAATAGCAAGTATGATCATTGGATGTTACAGTAATACCAAGTATGATCATTGGATGTTACAGTAATGCCAAGTATGATCATTGGATGTTACAGTAATAACATGTATGATTTTTGGATGTTACAGTAATACCAAGTATGATCATTGGATGTTATAGAAATACAAAGTATGAACATTGGATGTTAGAGTAATACGAAGTATGATCATTGTATGTTAATCTAATATCAAGTTTAATCATTGAATGTTACATTAATATCAAGTATGATCATTGGATGTTATAGTAATATCAGGTATGATCATTTGATGTTACAGTAATACCTTTTATGATCATTGGATGTTTCAGAAATACCAAGTATGATAATTGGAAGTTAAAGTAATACCAAGTCTGATCATTGGATGTTACAGTAATATCCAGTATGATCATTGGATATTACTGTAATACTATGTATGATCATCGGATTTTACAGTAATACCAAGTACGGTCATTGGATGTCACAGTAAAATCAAGTATGATCATTGGATGTTACAGCAATATGAAATATGATCATTGGATGTTACAGCAATATGAAATATGATCATTGGATGTTACAGTAATAACAAGCATGATCTTTGGGTGTTACAGTAATACCCAGTATTATGAATGGATGTTACAGTAATGTCAAGTATGATCATTGGATGTTATAGTAATACTAATTATGATCATTGGATGTTAAAGTGATAACAAGTATAATCACTGGATGTTCGAGTCATATCAAGTGTGATCACTGGATGTTGCACTACTATGAAATATGATCATAGGATGTTATAGTAATATCAGGTACGATCATTTGATATTACAGTAATGCCGAGTATGATCATTGGATGTTACAGTAATACGAAGTATGATCATTGGATGTTAGAGTATTGCAACGTATGAACATTGGATGTTACAGTAATACTAAGCATGATCACTGGATGTTACAGTAATATCAAGGTTGATCATTGGATGTTAAAGTAATAACAAGTATGATAATTAGATACTACAATAATACCAAGTATAATCATTGGATGTTACAGTAATACCAAGTAAGACCATTGGTTGTTAAAGTAATACCAACAATGATCATTGGATGCTATAGTAATATCAGGAATGATCATTGAATGTTGCAGTAATAGCAAGTATGATCATTGGATGTTACATTCATACCAAGTATAATCATTGGATGTTACAGAAATACCAAGGATGATAATTGGAAGTTAAACTAATGCCAAGTATCATCATTGGATGTTACCGTAATATCAAGCATGATCACTGGATGTTACAGTAATACTAAGTATGATCATTCGTTGTTACAGTAATACCAAGTATGATCATGGGATATTATAGTAATACCATAAATGATTATTTAATTTTACAGTTATTACTCTAACATCCAAGTATTATCATTGGATGTTAGAGTAATAACAATTCTGATCATTGGCTCTTACCGTAGTACCAAGTACATTCATTAGATATTACAGTAATTCCAAGTATGATTATTGGATGTTTGAGAGATAACAAGTATGATCAATGAATGTTACAGAAATACCAAATATGATAATTGGAACTTACAGTAGTACCAAATATGATCATTGGATGTTACAGTAATATCAATTATGGTCATTGGATGTTAAAGTAATACTAAGTATCATCATTGGATGTTAAAGTAATACCAAGGATTATCATGGGATGTTACTCTAATACCATATTTGATCATTGGATGTTACATTAATACCAAGTATGATCATTGGATGTTCCAGTAATATCAAGTATGATCATTGGATGTCACAGTAATACGAAGTATGATCTTTGGATGTTAGAGTAATACCAAGTATTATGAATGGATGTTACAGTAACATCAAGGATGAACTTTGGATGTTACAGTAATACCAAGTATGATCATCGGATGTTACAGTAGTAACAAGTATAATCACTGGATGTTAGAGTAATATCAAGTATGATAATTGGATGTTACAGTACTGTGAAGTATGATCATTGAATATTAGAGTAATAACAGGTATAATCATCTGATGTCACAGTAATACCAAGTATGATCATTTGATGTTACATTGATAAAAAGTATGATCATTGGATGTTACAGTAATATCAAATATGATCATTGGATGTTACAGTAATATCAAGTATGATCATTGGATTTTACATTAAAACTAATTATGATCATTGGATGTTACAGTAATATCAAGTATGATCATTGGATTTTACATTAAAACTAATCATGATCATTGGATGTTACAGTAATATCAAGTATGATCATTGGATTTTACATTAAAACGAATTATGATCATTGGATGTTACAGTGATATCAAGTATGATCATTGAATGTTACAGTTATATCAAGTATGATCATTAGAGGTTACAGTAATGCCAAGTGTGATCATTGGATGTCACTGTAAAACTGTCACATTAATAGCAAGTATGATCAGTGCATGTTATAATAATACCATGTATGATCATTGGATGTTACAGTAATACCAGGCATGATCATGGGATGTTATAGTAATACCAAATATGATCATTGTATGTTACAGAAATATCAAGTAGGATCATTGGATGTTACAGTAATACCAAGTATGATCATTGGATGTTTAAGTAATAACAACAATGATATTGGATCTTCCAGTAATATCAAGTATGAACTTTGAGTGTTACAGTAATTCTAAGTATGATCATTCGATGTTACTGTCATATTAGATATGATCATTGGATGCTACAGAAATACCAGGTATGATAATTAGAAGTTACATTTACGCCAAGAATGATCATTGAATGACACAGTAATACGAAGTATGATCATTGGATGTTACAATAATGCTAATTGTGATCATTGGATTATTTGATGTTACAGCAACATCAAGTATGATCATTGGATGTTACAGTAGTAACAAGTATGATAAATGGATGTTAGAGTAATACCAAGTATCGTCGTTGGATATTATATTAATACCAAGTATGATCATTGGATGTTAAAGTAATACTGATATTGATCATTGGATGTTACAGTAATATCAAGTGTGATCATTGGATGTTACAGCAATACCAATTATGATCATTGGATGTTAGAGTAATACCAAGTATGATCATTGGATCTTACAGAATTACCAAGCATGATAATTGGAAGTTACGGTAATACCAAGTATGATCATTGGATGTTACAGTAATATAAAGTATGATCATTGGGTGTTACAATAATACTAAGTATGATCACTGGATGTTACGGTAATACCAAGTATGATCATGGGAGTTTACAGTCATATCATGTATGATCATTGGATGCTACAGTAATACCAGGTATGACCATTAGATATTACAGTGATATCAAGTATGATCATTGGATGTTACAGTAATAACGAATATGATCTTTGAATGTTACAGTAATACCAAGTATTATAAATGGATGTTACAGTAATATCAAATATGATCATTGGATGTTACAGTAATAGCAAGTGTAATCATTGGATGTTACAGTAATAAGTATAATCACTGGAAGTTAGGGTAATATCAAGTATGATCATTGGATTTTACAGTAATATGAATTATGATCAATGGATGTTACAGTAATATCAGGTATGATCATTTGATGTTATAGTAATACCAAGTATGACCATTGGATGTTATGGTATTACCAATCCTGATCATTGGATGTTACATTGATACAAAGTATGAACATTGGATGTTACAGTAATACCAAGTACGATCATTGGATGTTACAGTAATATCATGTATGATCATTGGATGTTACAATGATACTAAGTATGATCATTGGATGTTACGGTAATACCAAGCATGATAATGGGAGTTTACAGTCATACCATGTATTATCATTAGATGTTACAGTAATACCAAGTTTGACCATTGGATGTTACAGTGATATCAAGTATGATCCTAAGATGTTAGAGTAATAACGAATAGGATCTTTGGATGTTACAGTAATACCAAGTATTATAAATGGATGTTACAGTAATATCAAATATGATCATTGGTTACAGTAATACCAAGTGTAATCATTGGATGTTACATTAATAAGTGTAATCATTGGATGTTACATTAATAATTGTAATCACTGGATGTTAGAGTAATATCAAGTATGATCATTAGATTTTACGGTACTATGAATTATGATCATTGGATGTTACAGTAATGTCAGGTATGATCATTTGATTTTACAGTAATACCAAGTATTACCATTGGATGTTACAGTATTACCAATCCTGATTATTGGATGTTATATTGACACAAAGTATGAACATTGGATGTTACAGTAATACCATGTATGATCACTGGATGTTACAGGACTATTAAGTATGATCATTGGATGTTACAGTAACCCTAAGTATGATCATTGGATGTTACAGTAATACCAATTATGATCATGGGATATTACAGTAATGCCATATATGATCATAGAATGTTACGGTAATACCAAGTATTATCATTGCATGTTACAGTATTATCGATTCTGATCATTGGATGTTACAGTAATACCATGTATATTCATTGGATATTACAGTAATACCAAGTGTGATCATTTGATGTTAGAGCGATACCAAGTATGATCAATGGATGTTACAGAAATACCAAAAATGATAACTTTAAGTTACCGTAATTCCATATATGATAATTGGATGTTGCAGTAATATCAGTTATGATCATTGGATGTTAAAGAAATACTAAGTATGATCATCGGATGTTGCAGTAATACTAAGTATGATTATGGGATGATACTCTAATACCATGTATGATCATTGGACGTTACAGTAATACCAAGTATTATCATTGGATGTTAAGTAATATCAAGTATGATCATTGGATGTCACAGTAATACGAAGTATGATGTTTGGATGTTAGAGTAATACCAAGTATTATGAATGGATGTTACAGTTACATCAAGTATGATCAGTGGATGTCATAGTAATACCAAGCATGATCATTGGATGTTACAGTAGTAACAAGTATAATCACTGGTTGCTAGAGTGATATCAAGTATGATAATTGGATATTACAGTACTATGAAGTATAATAACAAGGTTGATCATTTGCTGTCACAGTAATACCAAGTATGATCATTTGATGTTACAGTAATACCAAGTATTGTCATTGGATGTTATAGTAATATCAAGTATGATCATTGGATGTTACAGTAATATCAAGTATGATCATTGTATTTTATAGGAAAACTAATTATGATCATTGGATGTTACAATAATATCAAGTATGATCATTGGATGTTACAGTGATATCAATTATGATCATTAGATGTTACAGTAATGCCAAGTATGATCATTGGATGTCAAAGTAACACTAAGTATGATCATTGGATGTCACACTGATACCAAGTACGGTCATTGGAGGTTATAAAAATACCAAGTATGACCATTGGATGTTAAGTTGATACCAAATATGATCATGGGATGTTATTATAATACCAAGTATGATCATTGCATGGTACAGAAATATAAAGTATGATCATTGGATGTTACAGTATTACCAAATATGATCATTGGATGTTACAGTTATAACGACAATGATATTGGATGTTCCATTAATATCAAGTATGACCTTTGGGTGTTGCAGTAATTCCAAGTATGATCATTCGATGTTACAGTCATGCCAAGTATGATCATTGGATGTTACAGAAATACTAGGTCTGATAATTGGAAGTTACATTTACACCAAGTATGATCATTCTATGTCACAATGATATGAAGTATGATCATTGGATGGTACAATAATGCTAAATATGATCATTCGATGTTACAGTAATACCAAATATGATTATTTGATGTTACAGTAATATCAAGTATGATCACTAGATGTTACATTAGTAACAAGTATGATAAATGGATGTTACAGTCATTACCAAGTATGATCATTTTATGTTAAAGTAATACCAAGTATGATTATGGATGTTAAGTACCAACATTGATCATTGGATGTTAAATACCAACATTGATCATTGGATGTTAAATACCAACATTGATCATTGGATGTTACAGTAATATCATGTATGATCATTGGATGTTAGAGTAATACCAAGTATTATCATTGAATGTTATAGTAATACCAAGTATGATCATTGGATGTTACAGAAATACCAAGCATGATAATATTAAGTTACAGTAATGCCAAGTATGATCAAGTGATGTTACGGTATTATCAAAAATGATCATTAGATGTTACATTAATACTAAATATGATTATTGGATGTTAGAGTAATACCAAGTATGATCATAAAGATGTTACGGTAATACCATGTATGATCATTGAATGTTACAGTAATACCAAATATGATATTGGATTTTACAGTAACTCCGACATTGACCACTAGATGTTACAGTATTGTTACAGTAATACCAAGTATGATCATTGGATGTTTCAGAAATACCATGTATGATAATTGGAAGTTACAGTGATGCCAAGAATGATCATTGGATGTTACAGTAATATGCATTATGATCATTGGATATTTCTGTAATACCATGTATGATCATCGGATGTTACAGTAATACCAAGTATGATGATTGGATGTTACAGTAATACCAAGTATGATCATGGGATATTACTGTAAAACCATGAATGATCATTGGAGTTACAGTGATACCAAGTATGATCATTGGATGTTACAGTAATATCAAGTATGATCATTGAATGTTACAGTAATAACAAGTATGATCTTTGGGTGTTAAAGTAATACCAAGTATTAGAAATGGATATTACAGTAACATCAAGTATGATCATTGGATGTTATAGTAATACCAATTATGATCATTGGATGTTACAGTAATAACAAGTATAATCACTGGATGTTATAATAATATCAAGTATGATCATTGGATGTTACAGTACTACTAAATATGATCATTGGATGTTATAGTAATACCAAATATGGTCATTTGATGTTACAGTAATACCAAGTATGATCATTGGATGTTACAGTAATACGAAGCATGATCATATGATGTTACAGTAATGCAACGTATGAACATTGGATGTTACAGTAATACCGAGTATGATCACTGGATGTTACACTAATATCAAGAATGATCATTGGATGTTACAGTAATAACAAGTATGCTAATTAAATATTACAATGATACCACGTATGATCATTGGATGTTACAGTAATACCAAGTATGATCATTGGTTGTTACTGAAATATCAACAATGATCATTGGATGTTAGAGTAATATTAAGAATGATCATTGAATGTTGCAGTAATAGCAAGTATGATCACTGGATGTTCCATTAATACCAAGTATAATCATCGGATGCAACAGAAATACCAAGCATGATAATTGGAAGTTACAGTAATACCAAGTATGATCATTGGATGTTACAGTATTATCAAGTACGATCATTGGATGTTACAGTAATACTAAGTATGATCATTGGATGTTACAGTAATACTAAGTATGATCATAGGATGTTATAGTAATACCATGTATGATCATTGAATGTTAGAGGAATACCAAGTATTATCATTGGATGTTACAGTAATATCAATTCTGATGATTGGATGTTACAGTAATACCAAGTATATTCATTGGATATTACAGTAAATCCAAGTATGATCATTGGATGTCAGAGTGATACCAAGTATGATCAATGGACGTTACAGGAATACCAATTATGATTATTGGAACTTACAGTAATACGAAATATGATCATTTTATGTTACAGTAATATATATATTATGATCATTGGATGTTAAAGTAATATTAAGTATGATCATTGCATGTTAGAATAATACCAAGTATGATCATGGGATGTTACTCTAATACCATGTATGATCATTGGATGTTACAGTAATACCAAGTATGATCATTGG
>JAUUDZ010416049.1:0-14702 GCA_032361705.1 Panulirus versicolor | reverse complement strand
TCTCACACATAGCCAAAAGGGATTGTATGGGATCACTTTTTTCTTTTTTTTATAATGATAATAATATATATTTCACTGAAAAATGTAAGATAGAAATTTGTGAATTGAGCAGGTAAGATGGTTCATTTTATCTTTTGATCAATTTGTCATACCTGTTGTACCTAAATGATATGTATTTTGCAAGTACTAAAGTTTAATGTGTTAAGGCTTGGAAGTTGAGAATACTAATTGGCATAGAATAAATTCCCTGATTCATTTGGTACTAGAGTTCCTATAATGAAAAAGTTTTTCAACTCAAGAGAAAAAGAAAGCCAAGAAAAAAGTTTGTAAATCTATCATTCATTGGCAGATTTAATTGTTTTAAGAACTGTAAGACAAGTGATTTGTAAATTTTCATCAAAGGGACTAATTTCCTCAGCTTTTGCTCAAATATTTTCCTGTTTACTTTCAGGCTGTTGATATTATTTGTTGAAATTTATTTTGTAATGCCATTGCAATATCTCTGAAGGATATGGTAATATCAATCAATGGAACACCTTGAGAAGACTACATAGTACCTCTTAGAGTAAACATGCTTTTGATAATTTCTTTCTTGAAAGATTTCTCCTCATTATGTATTGTCCCTTTGTAGAAAATATGTACTTTTTATCAGTGATATGCTGTCTTGTCTGAAACCTGCCAGTATACCTTGTCTCTGATTTATTTAAGATGTTAAATGCATTTTTACTAACATGTAGTGTTTACTTCTTTATATGTTGATTCTGGTAGAAAAACACAGGTTTCACACACTGCAGGTATGTGTACGCATGTGCTCATGCATATTGCAACCAACATATAAGTATATACACTTTCAAGTAAACACATGCAGAAATCCATGAATGCATGCACTGTTACATAAAGTACATTCCATAATAAGCAGAGGTGTGACACAAAGGAACAAGCACTTTTACATTTGCACACAGATGCGCACTATTTTCCAACACTGAGAGAGGTATTACACACACAAGCATGCACAGAGCAAATGGATGACTTTCCACAGAGAAGAATTTATGTAAACTAGAGACAAAATGGTGTAAATTTAAGGGAAGGGCATGGCCAACAAACTTCATAGAATTCTGCGAGAGAATGAGCTCTGTCTTAGAAGGGAAGGTTGGACAGATTGTTTGTATCTGGATTGCTAGAAAGCATCCTAAACTGTACTGCATGGGAGGCTGATTAAGAATTGGGATCAGCTGGTATGAATTAGGGGTACACTCCTTTAGTGGATTGAAGATTATTTTAGTGAAAGGGGACAAAGTTGCACCTCTAAGGAGCTTTCTCCAAATGGGTCAAGGTGACTAGAAGAGTACCACAACATTTTGTTTTGGAATCGTTGCCCTTACTGATCCATGAAAATGATTTGCCAGAAGATAGGGAGTCCCACCTGAACTTGATTGCAGATCATACAAAGGTCATGAGGGAAGTGAAAATCGGGGGGGATTTTACCAACTTGCAAGGGGACCTAAACAGACTGCAAAGTTGGTCTGATACATGGTTAAAGAATGTGGAAGAAGGCCTCGGTGTGATTATTATCTAGCATGATATTAATAAGCTTCAGAATTCTGTGTGAGGACTAAAGAATTTACATCATCCCAACCTGATGCCAGAGTCCCAAATTGGGAGAATAGTTATAAGGAGATAAACTATCTGCTTGCAAATATTAGAATACATTTCACTTATGTGGATAAGGAGTTACTGAGCAGGGTCAAAACTATAATATGCTTCTCAGGTTTGGTCACCACATCCAAAGAATCACAAAAAGTTAACAGGGGATACAGAGGGCAACAGAGACGGTACCAGATTTAGAGAGCTGGGTGTCAGGGAAAGGCTGGAGGCATTAGATTTACCTAGCTTGAGAGATAGAAGAGTGAGGAATAATGTAATAACAATGTTTAAGTTTCTAAAACATCAGGTACATGGACAGTGAACAAATCTTCAAGAAATGAAGGGATTGAGAAACCAGAGAATGTATGAAATTAAGCAAGGTAATTTGTTAAAAATGATATAAAGAAGCACTTTTAAAGTATGAGTTGTGGTTGGAGATATAATGATAGAGGATGTATTTAATGCAGACAGCATTCATAAGTTTAAGAAGCTGTACGATATAGAGAATGTCTAAGGGATGGGGCCTCATGAGTGTAAGACTACCTCCCCATACAGTACAAATAGGTAATTACAAATGAGTGTGAGCTCAATTTTGAACAGTAGAGATGGCTGGGTGGATTGTTTTTATCTGGAGTGCCAGAAAGCATTTGACACTGTACCGCATGTAGGATTATTGAGAACCTGGATCACCTGCATGAATAAGAGGAACACTCCTTTGATGGATAGATTATATTAGTCAAAAGGAGTAAAAGATGTGTGTTGAGGAGCCTTTTCAGAATGGATTGAGATCACCAGCAAAGTGCTACAGGGTTCTGTCTTATGGTCATTATGTTCCTTGATTTCTCTATCCACTTCTTCAAAAGAAGTGGATAGAGAAACCATAGGACAGCTAGAAATTTAGCAAGAAACTTGTCAAAAAGGATGTGAAGTACTGTTATAGGGTAAGATTGGAGGATGAATAATTGCAGTGAAGATGCAGAGAGCCTACAGATATTTAAAAATTTATATGATAGAGAATCTCCAAGAAATGGAGCCCAACGGGTATAAAACTTCTCCATATGATACAGATAGGTAATTATGTACACACTCATACTGACCTATCTATTCATGTATAGAAAGGGCAGTATATGCATATGCACTTTGGCAAAGTGACATTTTCCAGAATAAGTTGGAACCAAAATAGCATTAGTATGAGATATGCATGCTGGCAGACTAAGTCTTAGGATGTTGCAGAATTTGAAGTATATATGTCAGGCAGTGTTCTTGATTGCAGATGAATATTTTCAACCAGACTGATGTACACTTTTTTCTTTAGATTATTGTATCATAAAGTGGTTGTGACTACTTTTATTGTTAAAGTTTTCCTTCCTAGATAGTTTAAAGATATTACAGACATTTCTAATTTCCCTCTCGAGTTGATATTGTGTGTTGAGTAGCGATGCCTTAGCACATTTCAGTTTCCCAGTGAAGATTTACATGTAAAGGTTTTATAGAGTGCTTGATATTAGACAAAATCTCAGCACTAAATGATGGATAAGATTAGAATGCAACTTTTGTTTATAAGATTTTTGACATTGATATTCTGAGTTGTCCTTATTTGAGTAGTACAAATGTAGAGAAACTTTGATTTTAATCTAGACTGCAAGTGAAGTTTTCTCTTCATATAAAGCCATAGAAACCTTTCATAGAATCTCAGTTACCGATTCCCAAATATTGATATACATTATTTTTTAATTATATTGAATCATATATTATTTTGTAAATTATTAGCAGAACTAAGTTCTGCAGAAATGTATGGCTATCAGTAGATTCCATGTGTGGTTTTTTTCTTTTGTTTTAGATGGTAGCTAATTAGGTAGGATGGCATAGTGAGTAACTTAGTCCATTTAGATTCAGGTTGATTTTGCTTCTCACAATTTGATTTTTCACTGTAGATTTAACATTTATGAAATGAATACAAAATCATGTTTTTGCAACATTTTCTTTAAACAGCTTGAGATTTGCTAAGTGCTGATGATTTAAGCCAGCATACATTTAATATTTACTCTTGCTAGTCCGACAAATATGAGAATTCTTATGGTTTTCATAACTTTCCTTTAACTGTATGTTACAGATTATTTGATTACAAAGTTAAATATGGAGTACAGTGTTTCCCGACATTTTGCCTTGACTGGAAAAGAAAATTATACTGAGACATGCAATTCTTGCAGTTACACTAATTGAACAGTGCAACATATAACCTAGGAGACCCAGAGTTTTTACGGATTAATACATGTTTAATATGTCCTTCATCTTCATGATATTTTTGTCCTAAGGTTTTGCAATGGATCATTATTTATTCTCCTTTGTGTTCATTTTTCTCTCCTATTATTATTTTCAGATGGTACATGCAAGTGTTGAGGGTGATAAGATTATAAGCTTCTGATTGGCTTTTTCAAATAATTCTCTGTTTAAATGATAGTGATTCAATAGAATGATTGGATGCATCTTCATCCACTACACATTATGTGAAAGACAAGCACAATTGCTTGAACAGTATCCCACTGAATTTTTTTTCAGTTACCATACAGTAAAGAAGTTGATTTATGATTTATAAATTTAATATGGTTTCTCAATGAGATCTTTTGAGTGGGTATCATTCATTGGAGGAGAATCTTGTGCCAAAGAAAGAATTAGATTTTATTGCAAAAAAAGTAATTTTTGATCATGAATAGTTACTCTGAAGAGATCATTTATATGATTTATAATTTTTGTTTTTTGTAAACATTGCTGTTCATGCCATAGAAATTTTGTACATTACAGTAAAATGGACAGAAAAATATACTGAATGAAAATCAAAACTTACAAATGCACACATGCAAAGAGAAGCACTTTTCCATGCATCTGTCTTTTTCTGTCTAATTGCCCATTTGTATTGTACAGGTAGGGAGTTTTACATTCACAAAGCCCCATCTGTTGATCAATCTCAGATGATGTTTAATGTTTAAAACTCTCTGCTGTCTACATCCTCTTATACTTTAGAATTACTTCTTTATACGCTTTAAAAGTGCTTCTCTGTATCTTTTGTAGCTCATATCTTGCTTTAATTCATGTTATGGCTGATGTTTGTCCTATTCCTACATTCTTCGAAGAGCAGATCACTTTCTTCATTATTGATCTGGTTTATAAACTTAAGGATGTCTTTTAGTTTGTTTGTATGTGGGAGAGTGAATTAGATATGTGTATCTTGTCTTTTTATATGTTAGGGTGGTTGCTTGTTTATATATTTAACTGTTTACAAAAAGGACATTGTCTTTTAAAGAAAGTTACAGCTATCATTGTGGTATAGAAGCATTTCTTAACATTTGATTTCATTTTCATTCCTCCCATATGCAGATCTCAGTCACATCACATCACCATGACACCACTTGTACAACAACAGATATCCAGTGCTTCATCAAGCACTTAGAGCTTTGGCTCACTCAGAACAGAATGTTTGGAATGCCACAGAAGTCCACCATAATCAACATCTGACAGACATGAATCCACCCTGCACCCTCCCATTGCCTTGAAAGATCAACCACACCCAACAAAGCACCAACTGTATTAGGTGGCACAAACAACATGCATGTGACATTCTCTCCTAACATCACAAAAGTCAACACAAAGCCCATGAACAAACTGGTTAACACTAGAACACATATTGACTCCAGATCCAATGAGAAGAAAAATAATTTCTTGGTATCCTCTTTTTAGAATTAATTTACTCCACCGAATACTCAGTGCCTGGGTATGATTTGTTTAATAGAGATGGGAAAAAATGTAGACTGGTGTTCTGCTCTTTGTTAAAGCCCATGAAAAAGTATAGTAAAAACTGTTGTAGCTGTTGAGAATTTTGACTTCATTTTTGCAGAAATTAAAGATAAACTACATAAGAGAATAATTAAGACTGGTTTATAGCCCCCCTCACAGAACCAGAGGTTACCTAAAGATTCTATGATCAGTTAGTAAAAATTTATAATGAACAAGATTCTATCATAGTAGGACAATTCAGCATACAGATACCTGAGTGGGGAGAATTTCTTTCCAGTAGCTCCATGTGTGGACTCTACCTAAATTTATTGATAGTGCCATAGTCCAGTTAGTCAAGAAACCAACTTGCCCGTAAAATATATTTAATTTAGTTCTAACTGCAAATGAGGATCTTGTTAATAATGTTGAAGTTGGAGAAGAGTTTGGTACAAGTGATCACTGACTTATTACTTTTGAGGTTGCTTTCAAGACTGCATGTAATGTTGCTCAAAATGAGTCATGAAAAGATACCCAATTTGAAGTGTGCACATTTTAAAGATCTTCTAATTGCTTTTGTCAGGCAAACTTGTGATGATGTGGTTAATGAAAATGACATGAATGTAGCTTAGAAAAGCTTCAGAAAAACCTTGAAAGCAGCAGAGGGAACATACTTAACAATGTGTTGTAGATGGTCTGTCTCTAAAATGAAGTCAATGTGGTGGAACAGTGAAATAAAGAAGTGCCTGTTGTTTAAGAAAAGTAGCTCATGAGAAACTCGGAGAATCCAATAACCAACCAACTTATGTATATTTGTGTAGAGAATGTATTAAGTTATGTGACAAAGTGAACACCAGTATGAAACGTATATTGCTGAAAATATCAAAAGAAACCATGAGGAGTTTTGCAGTTAGATGCAAGAGAGTGATTACCAAGTCAATAACTCTATTGATTACAGAAAAAGGTTACTTGGTTCAAGACAATGAAGCCATTGCAAAAATATTAGATGACTCTTTTGCCCCTATATTTACGATTAAATACAAGCCACGTTCTGGATCCAATTTCATTGATAAAAGAGGGGAACCTTCTTCAGCAAATTAATGTAGAAGCTGAAGATGTAATTTCAGCTAGAAGTAGAATGAAAAATGAATAAAGGGCAGGCCCTTATAAGTTTTATCTGAGAACAAAGCGCAGCAAAAAATGAGGTAGTCAAGCTCTAGACTACCCTTTTCAATAAGTCGCTTACCTCAGACAATATCCAGATTATTGGAAGTCTGGCAGTGTAACAGTGGTGTTCTAAAGAGTGTACAAGTTATAGCTTGGAAATTATCATCCTGGTATCTCAATGTCTTTAGTTGGAAAACTTTTGGAAACCATCTTTCAAGATAGCATTCTTAACCATTTAGATGACCACTACTTAATATACAATTCTTAGCATGGTTTTTGATGAAATTGCTTGTGTCTGACAAGTCTGCTTGATTTCTTTTATGATATAATCAACATGTTTGATAAAAGTAAAGCAGTTGGTGTTATCTATCTAGGCTTTCAAAAATCTTTCGATAAAGTTCCTCATCGACGATTACTAGCAAAAATAGTCACATAGCATTGATGGGGTTTTACTTCAGTGGATAGGAAATCGGTTGACTGGCCTTAAACATTATTGTGATTAATGGTTAAGCCACAGAATGGTAAGACAATGAGTGAAGTGCCACGAGGGTCAGTTTTTGGACCAGTTCTCTTTCTCATGTATATTGATGATATTAATGATAGGCTGAATTGCAAGATATCAAAAAAATTTGATACAAAATTAGGAAATAAATCAACAAATGAGCTTGAACATCTACAACTTCAAATTGATATTGACAAATTGATGAACTGGGCTCATAAAAGCATATCGATTTCAATATCGATGAGTACAAGTTTTACATCCTGATTATAGAAAAATGAAACAAAAAGGCAAGCTACGGTATGAATACTACAGAACTGTAAAAGCTAACTGAAGGAAAAGACTTAGGTATAATGATCTCTGGTAGTTATAGATATACTTTATTTATTATACTTATCACCTTTTCCCACATTAGCGATGTAGCACCAGGAAACAGACGAAGAGAGATCCATCCACTCGTACTATGACCAGCACTATTACCGTGGTATTGCTGTGTTGATATTTTATGTATATGGCCTCACATGGATATAAATGATTTCCTAAGTAGATTAAATAAAATGAAATAATTTAGTGCCGTCTATCAAATTTACTGTAGAGACTAAAGATAGTGGAAAATTACCATACCTAGATGTGTTGATTCATAGGGAAGAGTATAGTTTTAAATATAGCATCTACAGAAAGCTGGTTAATACAATGTCCTTTTTCCACTTTCACTCAGGTCATAGATTTAGTATTTAACAGTATATTTTCCTCTATGTATCTGAGAGCTGTATGAATTGTCAACCTAGGATTTCTGGACGAGGAGTTTCGTAGTATTGATACCATCGGTAAGAAACTTTGCTATCCTTCCCATATACTGGACAGATGTAAGACCAAGGCTAGAAAAACTTATGATGTTGTGACACATGATACAAGGTCTTTTATCTATCTCTCCATATCTCTGGTGCCCATTCCCTCTGGGAACTCCCATCAAGAAGTGGCCATGGCAGAAGATTCTCCACTTATCCCGTCCTTAAATGCCTCTCTCACAAACACCATTCCATGCATTCTTCCTGTTTCTCTCCCTCTAGTATTCATCCACCATATTTGCCCATGTCACAGGTGGTCTTCCATCACTCTGTCAATTAATACTCTTCCAGTGATATTCTGTTTACCCTATCACAAACCTTTTGAACCTATCATGCTACTGCTTAGGCTATTTGATGTAAGATTAGTTTTCTCCTATGAGAGCACTGAGGAAAATGTTGATCAGGAACAGCCCAAGTAATGACAACAGTATTATTTACAGAATTTCATGCAAAACATGTAGTTTGTTTTACTTGAGACAGACAGGTAAAGACTTAAGATCTCGTGTAAGTCAGTCAACATAAACACTCTGTATGCACTGGTCAATGATCCAGTGATCTGTTCACACACATGAATGAAAACTCACATCTTATCGACTGGTCCATAGCTTCTTCAGTCATTAGGTGTAAAAGTTTTATAAACAGAAATTTATTTGAGTCTGCTCTTAAACAGCTGACTGATGGTAAGATTATGGATGTTAGTTGAGGATTATTTGGTTTAGACATCATCGTGCATATGTTTCGCAGTGACTTGTGCAAGAAGGTTAATGACCTGATACAACTATAGAAACCTGAGTAGTTGGGTCAGGTTTGTTACTTGATTGTCCTCCAACTCTACAGAGATTCCCATACTACCCTCACTGCTTGCTTCATTTCTATATAAGATGTAATCCTGTTAACATCTACTGGTGTCTCTGTATATTTTCCTTCATCTGTGATTTGTTACAATTTGCTTTTGAAGGTGTGTTGAAATACATGAAAGCGCTTAAGCAAATTTTCCTGCTTTGATTTTCCCTCGTGGTCTTCAAGTCATAAATACATATACATACCGACATATACATATATACATACATGCACATATGCATATATACATACATGCACATATACATATATACACATGTACATATTCATACTTGCTCTCCCCCATCCATTCCTGGCACCAACCCGCCCCACAGGTAACAGCATCACCACCTCCTGCGTCAGTGAAGTCATGCCAAGAAGCATGAAAAAGGCCACATCCACTGTGGTTTCGGTGCATTCCACATGACAGCTAGAGACTGAGTGTGAACGAGTGTGGCCTCTTTTTTTCTGTTTTCTGGGTGCTGCCTCACTGAAACAGGGGGGTAACGATGCTGTTTCCTATAGGGCGGGGTAGTGCCAAAAATACTTGTTTGCTATTTCTTGCATTAGTGAAGATGGGCCAGAAACAGACAAATAAGCCACCATTTCCTTGCATCTATTCTCTTGATGTCATGTGCAGTGTGCCGAAACTAGAGCCTTCTATTCACAAACATGCCTCGCAGACCTTTTCATGGTTTCCCTTGGCTGCTTCACATGCTCTGGCTCGGTCTATTGAAAGCATGTCAACCCCTGTAATGCCTCATCATTCTAACTCACTACATCCAATGCACACCTTTTACTTTCCTTGCTTGTTCTGGCCCCAAGCACCCAAAATCTTTTTCATCTCATCCTTCCATCTGAAATTGGTCTTCCCTTCTCCTTGTTCCCTCCACTTCCAACACATATTGTCTTCAGTGCATTATACATGACAGAGAAAGGATGGAAGCAAATGAGGCCCTGTATATGTTCATTAATTTATTCCTTCATGTTATATTCCTTTCTGTGAGATAGCACAAAGAAATGGCCTCATTTGTTCTTGGCCATTCTCTAGCTGTCATGTATAACATGAAAATCACAGATCCCTATCCACAGATAGGCTGAACACTCCTATCCATGTTTCTCCAGACCTTTCCATATACCCTGGTTCATCCCACTGATAGTACTTTGGCTCCCTGTTTACCATATTGCTCAAATTTTCCCTTTTCCGCGCATGCCTCAAACCCTTGTGCATGTTCAGGCCCCAGAAACTTGAAACATCTTTCATTCCATCCTTCCATCTCATCCATGGTCTCCTGCTTCTCTGTCCCCTCCACTTCTGACATGGATATCCACACATCCTGTGCATACTTTCAAGTCATTTGAACACTCCCTCTTTATCTTGCAACTGTACATTTCTTTTTGCTGAACTTTTCTCTTATCCTTACTCTTACATTTCTTATTCAATCAACCCTCCCTATGACACACATTTTCCATGAGCACTTCACTTCCAACACATCCATCTTCCTTCCATCATGTTGCATCTATACTGTATTGTCATCACTACTGAGCTATTGAACATAACCATCTTTGCCCTCACAGGGAGTGACCTCTTTTTCTGCATACTTTCAGTGCACACAGGACCTTTGCCCCCTCACCCACTTTGTAGTTCACTTTCAGCTCCCATAGTCCCATCTGCTATCTTGTACACTCCCAGTACTGTAAAACCTCTCATTTCTTACAGGTTCACTCCATTCAAACGATGTACAAACTAACCTTTCTCTGTCCCTAGCTGAAAGAAACTCCTTACTGCTTCAAGTACCTTTCTTCCTACACCATATATTCATAGCGCCTTACACAAATAATTTCTATGATCCCTATCATGTGCTCTCATTTCCATGAATGCCACATCTCATACAGGTTCTTCAAAGGAAACACTTGGTCTGCATATCCTGTCCCACCTCTGTATCCACATTGTTCCTTCCCATTTTGATGCTCTGTGCACTCCACCACTCTCCCATACTCAACAAACCTATACCTCTTTTATTCAAATATGCACTTTGTTCCCCATGCTTCTTTGTACAGTGGCACTGTTCAGTGCATTCTGACAGTTCTTCGGCACCTTACCTTACCTTGAGCCATATATATATTAAAAGTCACTAGTAACCTGTGTGCAACAGTCCGCCCTTTCTTGATAAATTTTCTGCAGTTCCATCCATTCCAGCTGCTTTGCTACACTTCATCTTACATTATGCTTTCAGTGCCTCTTCTCTTTTCACCAAATGATTTGCTATGACACTCTTGCTCTTTATGCCTCCACATTCCAAACAACCCACATTAATCACTCAGTCATCTTACAGATTAAGCAATCCTTCATATTACTCACTCCATCTCTTCATTTCTTCATCTCTGCCTTTTACGATTTCCTCATCTGCTTCCCTCAATGATGCTCCTATTTGTTCCCTTGTTCTCCTTACAGTTTTCACCTCCTTCCAGAGTATTTTAGTGTTCTTAAGTTTGCTAGTACTCTCTTGCCCCATCTCTCATTTGTACTCTTTTTCAGCCTCTGCAGCTTTCTTTTGACCTCCTGCCACTTTCTCTTGTACATTTTTCAGTCACTCATAGTCCTTCCCTTTGAGCAATGCCCATACACCTCTCTTTCCTTTTTCTTCTTTCCCAAACGTCCATCTCCCACCTTCCAGTTGCCACACACACATCTGCCCATGTAAGCAGTGCTTCCCTGAATGGCTTCCATTCCTTACCCAGTCCCCTGTTTCATTTACTCTCACCTTATGCTGTTCCTCACCCAATCTCTCTTGGTATCTCCACACTCTTTTCCAAGCTTACTTGTTTTTGCCTCTCTTCCCTGCCATCATTTCCTCTTTTCCCAAAAACCACTTCAACCTTTAATACTACCTCCACCAAATGATCATGCTTCCCATCAGCGACCCCTCTCAGCACATTTATGTCCGTTGTCTCTTCTGAGTATCACACACCTTACTCCCCCACCTATACTTATGTATGCACCTCTTTTCACACCAATTATCCCTAGTCTCCAGTCCTCTTTAGTACACAACAGGCTGTTCACTATTTTCATCTATACTGGGCACCCATTGCCACCCAGTCATAACCCCAATTGCCACATCACCCACTTGCATTCAGATCAGAAATACTGACACACTCTCCGCTCCAACCAAAACACTCACTTCTTGCTGCACTTCTCTCACTACTGGATGCATAAGCTCTGACAATCATTCAACTCTTGTGATGCACTTGTATTCTCACCCATTTCAGTCTGTAACTCATGTCCTTACTTTCTTTAATACATTTGTAGAACTTCTGCAGAAGTACAACCCCACCCTCCCTTTACTCTCACCCTCATATTAACCCCCTTTAGACATCCCTTAACCATTCACCCTGTTCCCTAGAGCTTTGTTTCATTCAGAGCCAGAATATCCAAGTTCATCTTCTCAAACATGCTACCTATCTCTCCCTTCTCATCTTGATTACATTCGTAAACATTTAGACACCCTGGCCAGAGCCACTGAGGAGGATGAGTGATCCTTGCTTTCACCTTTAGAAATTAAGGTACATGGAGGGGAGGGTTTCCAGCCCTTTGCTCCCACTCAATTTAGTCACCTTCTAGATACATTGAGGGGAGGGTTTCTGGCCCTCTACTCCCACCCCACAAGAGATATAAGGACAGTGTTCCTTCTCCCATATCCTGAGAATCTCAGTAATAGTATATTTGTAAACCAACACAGTACAGTTAAAGATCATGTCAGTATGAATATTCTGCTTTTCCCCACACAACATCCCTTTTATTTATATTCTTTTAAAATGTACTCTGTCTCCATTTAACATTTCCTAAGAATTTATGTTGTAGATGGTTGATGGCATGCTGTATTGTTCAGGTTGCTCAAGCTGCTGCCAACCGTTGGACAGAGAACATCTATTCAGTAAAAAGTTGGTGCAAGAATAAGTTTTTCATTGAGGAAGAAGTCTTAAACAAGCAGTTTAATATTCCAGAGGAGCTAGATTACATTTAGATACATTTGAAGGTAAACTTGGTCATATTTATGCAGAAATTAAGACTTTAATGAAGTAATGTTATTGAATGTTATGGAAAATTTATTGAAATTTGAAAATGCCTGAGAGGATATGTTTGCATCAAGGAACTACATTTAGTGTAGTTTTTAGAAAGATGTGATTTCCATATTATTATATTTTGACATAACTCAAAAGTGGTATTATGAATGAAGACAAACATGTGTTCAGTGGCATACCAAAGTTGATTTTGTCTTCCTGTAACCAGAGGACTTCATTAAGATTTTCAAATAAGATTAGATGTGTTTTGCAAAATGGCTGTTGGTCTTTTCTCTCTTTTTCATGCCCTTTATGAATAAATTGTTGGCCTGAATTATCCTTCATATAACAAGGATGATATAATACTATGTAGAAATTTTTTTTCTTTTGAAATGTTCTTAGAAATCTTGTCGTTTTTCTCTTCTAATGCATTATTTTTTTGGTAGAGACATTTGTGCCTGAATTATACATAGGGGGACAATAAGATAATACTTTTGTACAGTAACACATGGTAGAATAAAATTACAGAAAACTTTTTTGTGTATCTATTCTCAGGTCCAGTATCATCTTGGACAAATATATATTCACAAATATTATCTCTGTATTTTATATTCATTATCTAGCACAGACAATTAGTTGGCGAATGCAGGAGCTTTTCTGTTTTACCTCTCCATACCTTAAAGTGTTAAAAATCCAGTAGTATTGCTGGAAACATGTTGGTATATGGAGGCACATTGGAATTTGAATAAGCACAGATCATTTTTTTTAAATGATATATTGTGGAAAAGATTATTGTTGGAGATGTGAAAGGGGTTAGTGAGAACCTCTTTAGTTGTTAGGAGAGGTGTTGATCAAATGATGTTCATCAGAGGGGAGGTGACTAGAATGATCACATATGTTGGTGAAATGAATTGAAAAAGTCAGTCTTGGGAAGGTTCATTACTACTACTGTACTGTCTGAGCCCTTTGTCTCATTGGAAGCAGAGACAGGCAAGAACCAGGAGGTTCATAGCACCCTGTGATGTTAGGGACAAAGAACTGTGAGTTTGTTGGACTTTACCATGCCAAGTATAGCAGAGTTCTGTGTTTCTCTTGGCTGCTGTTCTACATTCACAAATAGTGTTAAGTGCTAATTGGTGTCTTTGGAGTTATTGTGTAGTCACAAACATAATTAATGGTTTGCTGATAGTTACTAGTTATGTCTATTTACTGCTGGGTATTGCTCTTGTATCAACCTTGATTATTTGATGAAACATGGTTGTTTCTACCATCACATTCACCATGGAAAGGTCTGTGGGGCCTGGTTGTGGATAGGGAGCTGTGATTTCGGTGCATTAAACATAACAGTTAGTGAATGGATGTGAGCACATGCAGCCTTTTTTCTCTGATCCTGGCATTACCTCACTAACATGGGAAATGGCGATCATTTATGAAAAGTGAACTATACAAGACTAGGTAGCATGCATGCTCACCCTGAAACATAAAACTAGTCACAAGTTTCCATGGAGTTCATGTATAGATTTCTTGATCTGTCAGACTGTATTGAGCCAGTTTTCATTCTCAGTACTTTTGATTTTATATTTAAGTGTGAAAATATAGATCCAGGCAATCTTGTTCCACATTATTTACTTTTCTCTGTAATTGCATACTGGAGCATCTCACAGATGCATATAAAGAAGTAAATGTGGCCTGAGATGCAGTATTACTACACACAAGTGAATAAGCTATGCTGTGTTAGCTGGCCACTACATCGTACCCTTTACTTTGAATTATTTATTTATTATACTTTGTCGGTGTCTCCCACGTTAGCGAGGTAGCACAAGGAAACAGATGAAAGAATGGCCCAGCCCACCCGCATACACATGTATATACATACA